>CM067487.1:9289771-9395472 GCA_034552555.1 Semaprochilodus insignis | reverse complement strand
ACACACACACACACACACACACACACACACACACACACACACACACACACACACAGAATATATCATGCTCGATCTCTAAAGGCTTTAACAATCTATTTACTGGCCCTTGCTGGAAGCATGATTCTTGGTTATGCTTCTTGGTTTTGACTCAGACTTAATGTGTCATGATCTTGACTCTAATGGAAGAGCTACAACACTATTAAACAAGCCATTAAAGCATTAAACACTGGTGCTTTTTCAGGGGGAGTTTCGCCAATACAGCTAGCACTTTCAGCTGCTATTCTCAGCCCACTGATGCATCATGGAGGACTTGGCAATATTGACCATTTGTAGACTATTCCAGCAGAATGGTCCAATCTACAGCATTTCCTGACCAAATACCCACAGAAACAAAGCTTTAGCTCCGAGTGAGGAACGATGTGTAAAGATCGGGCGAAGGAGAACAAAAGATTAAATGATTGAGAGGAGATCCCTTTCTCTGGTGACGGCCTGGAGCTCTCCCAGGTGAAGGATGGCTCTCAGCGACCGCCCCCTGAAGGCCTCATTCCCCTACAGCATGCCAAGAATTCCTAATGCAACAGCCCATTATGAGAGAGCAGAACAGGCCACTCAGCGAATCAGATAATCGAGTTCAACAGCAGCTGGAGGAACAGCAAGAGAGACTGCGAGAAGCATCATCACTGAACACCAGAGACAACAGCAGAGGAAAAAATTCCACATCCTAGTTGCTGCCTCTTTATTTTCCACCCCACTCGGAGAGCGCTGCACTTCTGTAAGCGGCCGTGTGGCCTGCCAGTGATTGCCCTGGAGCGTGAAGAGAGAAGACTCGGTTGCTAGGACTTCATACTGCTCCAGGTCCACAGAGGGAACTTGGACAGCAAGGACTTTTTAATTGTGAATGACTGTGTGTGAATATCCGTGTGGATCTCTGTGCTAACGCGACGTTTCTAACACTTTGCTCTGCTCATCATGCTCTGATGCCTCACTCAGGAAAGCACTTTCAAAAGACCCTTTTGCCCTCTTCCAACTAGCTGTGTTCTAAGAGCTTGCACTCGCTCTATTAGCTCTATTTTGTCCAATGTATCATCAGTGACATGCTGGGAGACTTTGGCTTTGTCCTCCTTAACTCGTTACGCTCCTCCTCTACAGCTGTTACAATACATGCACATCTACACTTGGCATTTAAAACATGCATCGGTATGTGGGGCTGGAGCTTTCTGTGTGCTGTTCTCCATCACTACACAAAAGAAGAACTATGCGTCCTTCAAGAGGCACTGCTACAGTACAAGTGAGCATGTGCACACATTCATAACAGAATTCCTTGCTAAAGTCCTTTACAGTTCAACTGGTCTGAAGACTGGCAACAGCGCAGTTAGCAAGCTAGCCAACTTGTTAACCATTAACAGTAAAAAACCAAATGTGAACAAAATTACATCAGATAATTACACTCATCATCAAAAGAATAGCTGCACCCAGAAGGAAGTGTGGGATTGCAGTGCTATTGGGAAGGAAGATAAAGGTTAGCAGGAACAATAAATGATGATACATTTAGACTGATATGGGGAATATTTACTGAGCTAAACATAGAGAAGTAGTGTCTCAGTATGGCGTCAAGCCACCATGTTTACTAAAGCAACATGTCTGACATCTCAGCATGGAGTTGTAGAGGTTCCTAATGGTGTCCTGTGATAATCCATCCCATGCAGCTTGAACATTCTCACCCAGTTCCTGCTGATTTTATGGTAGGGGTGGAGGTGGAGTGACGCCAGTGGCTTCTGGATTAATGACTCGTGACAAGAGAGCGTTTGGTGGTCGTCTCCACCTAGACAAAAGCGTGACTCGTCATTGAAGATGACCCGCTGCCATTCTGAGTGGAGTGATATGACAGCCTGGCAAGACACCATTGCAGTCTTTGGCGTTGTTGACGTGGTCTTAAAGACAGTCTTAACTTTTACCTCTTATCCATCAGGTGTTTTGTACTATATATTCGCGTTATTTTTTATGGTGGTGGTGTTGGAGTTGGAGTTGGAGTGTGTGTGTGTGTGTGTGTGTGTGTGTGTGTGTGTGTGTGTGTGTGTGTGTGTGTGTGTGTTTTAAGCTTCTTGTTAAAGGGTTATAGCCTACTTGATGTCTCCCTCATCCTGTCCTTGAACAAGAAGTTCATTGAGGAGTGCATCTCGGTCTGTAATAATTTTCTCGGCCTGTAATTATTTTTATCCTTTGGAACCCAAAGTAATCTGAGCTCTGTGTGAAATTAGGGGGGCATCAAAAGAGGAGTAAATCAATCCAGCTATGTAAATAACAGCGGGCTAACAAAGTAGAATAAGCTCAGCTGCTACTAACAGCTGTTCATGTTAACTGGCTAGTTGAGACAGTTGGTTACAAGAATGCATTAGCATTGAGAAATTTGCTCAGGCAAATGAAAAACTGCCAACCTTTAGTCACTCTCATTTCAGCCCCCCGCCCAAAACCATCTTGTGTCCAATGATACAGAGAAATCGCGCATTAGTATGTCGGTTGGCACGATCATGTGATCCTTTAGGGCTGTTTTAAGCATCAAGCGAGTTTCGAGGACACTTTACATCATGTGCACTTCACTTACAGGCATGCTTGAAGAAACTAAAGTTTCACTGTGAAATGCTAACCTTATAGTGTTAGTGTGACTGGGGGCCAAGGGTCTGTTATCAGGCTGTTTCAATATAAAGGCAACTTCAGTGAAGGTACTGAGGGTAAAGAAGTGACTGAGTTTAACCCTTTGTGCAGACGCTGTGCCAAACATCACATGCACAAAGCATTTCCTACAAGCCCTGTACAAGCTCATTGCTCAAATGCACTCCAGCTTCCACAGCGAACCACAGAACTGCAGAGACTAGCTTCACTCTCTGTGCACCGTAAAGGGAGATTTGTCTTCCACGTCAGCTGAAAGTTTGACAGAACAAATCACAGTAAACCCTCAGGACAGAGAAGCACCCAAGTTTGAGCCTGAACCATGGCTGGATTTGGCTTCACTGCCATGCAAAAAAACAGATTTCTCCCATTCTTTAAATATGCAGTAAATGATTAATACCACAGAGTGGGTGAACCAGGTCACACAGAACTAGAAGTGAAAAATGGGTAGACTGTTGTGACCTCAGCTGCTACAGACCTGGAACAGGCTGCGGCTAGCCAGATGTCATTATTCTCTGCCATGCTTCCCAGCCGTTTCGCCCTGGATCTGAAATAAAGCTGCTCTCATTCACTACAATCCAAACTAAATATTATTTTGACCAACAAACGGACAGGATCACAGGAAACTACAGCACTGTGCTAATGTTTGGGGCCACCTGAGAAAACTGTATTTAATGCTATGCATCTAGACACACAAAGAACACGCAGAAACCAGGACGGACCATACAGCACGCTGGTTCCTCCAGAGCTTGCTTCGTTAATGGACGTGACGTTGCTTACTCTTATCCTGTTCATGTGGTATTCATTGTCTTGTACTTTGGACCAAATTTTTTTTGAATTATGGGATATTTAATATGTTTTATAGCCTGTTGTTAAAATCATTACTGGAGTGTTTATTCATATTATTTTGTTCCTGTCTTTTCTAACCATAAAACATCTGGTTGTGCAGCTTTAGCTACCGTCCCAGTCTTTATTTCCCAAGGGTTTCATGGCAAGGGACGATTAGCTGCTTTTTAGCTGCTAATTATATTGCCAACTTCTGTGCTCACGTATTAGTGGCTAGTAGGAGCAAGTAGTGAGCATAACCACCATCGTGTGATTGACAGTATGGGAGTGTTTGCAGGCTGGAATGAAGGAATCAAAACATTTTCAACAGAGACATTTACACATGCATTTCTATAGCTAGAGTTCGGCTGCTTTAATGCTCCACTGCCATCTAAAACTAGTGATGCGCTGACATCAAACTGAACCTAAATCCCAGTCAAACTGGACAGAAAACCTGAAACTGAAAAAAAAAAAAAAATATATATACATATGACAATCAATAAAAAAAAATAAACACTTAACACAGCAGAGTCAAATTATTATGACCACCAGCTAATCTAGAGTAACCTCCGTGTGCAGCACAGGAGGGATTCAATTAGGTCCTAGTAAGTTGTCACAGGTATCTGGAGCCATGATGACTGCAGTGCATCCCACAGCTGCTGGAGGGTACATTGGGGGGATCCACAGACCAAACATGACGATCGAGGTGGTTCCACAGATGCTCAATTGGGGACTGGGAAATTAGGTACCAGGGTAGTACTTGGAAGTCTTGCTGGATGATCCCATCTGCTCCAGGGAAGGCAATGTATGGGTGTACACGATCTGCAAGGATGGACTTATACCCAAATCGGTTGAGAGTGCCTTCAACATGGATGACTGGGCCCAGAGAATGCCACAAAAATGTGACTTCCTTCATGAGCTAAACACTGCCACCATTGAAAACAGGAAGTGGTCATAATAATGTGACATGACTGTGTAGTATGTGCAAAGAAACAACAGGGAATAAATGGGGAATGGTCATCCAAGCTGGTAAATTCCATTATTCTTTAGTTATTCTTCGCACTTTTTTATTTGTCATTTTAAAAACACCAACAGGCGACCTTAGCATGCTAGCAGAGACTTTCTTTTAAGCTTCTGCTGTTTGGCTGTATTCTGCATATCAAGCAGGATGTTGTGTTTTTCAAGTGGTGTCAAATCTGCAGTGGGTTATATAGTTGTACCTTCTTTTGATACAGAGATTGCACATCGCTTTTCTTACATCCCTCAAAGAAACCATGAAATCGCTTCAGTTTGAACATGCCTTCAGTTTGAACATGCCTTCAGTTTGAACATGACAGTCCACTGAAAAGAACAGTGCTTTAATTACCATTTCTTATTCTCATGACCAAAATGACTTTCAACGTCTTACATTTAACACTTCATTACTTCAACATACCTGATCTTGGCCATTTTTGTTTTTGGGCCGAAATGTGAAGTATTACTGCACTAACAGAAACAATTAAACAATTAAAATTGTTTTAAAAAAAATTAAACAATTAAAATAATATTTATTAAATATTATATACAATATTAAATACCATAACTGCTTCCAAAAAACTCCTCAAGGAAGCCCAATATTTGTAGTAAAACCTGGTTCAGCCAAACAGTACTGAATTGAAGCTAAATCAGGTGTGCTGGAGGTGGATTTTAGCAAATCCACACAATGGCTAGTGTCTAAGAACCTACTATATCAGGAACTTTTCAGAAAACAAGAAACATGATCTTTTTATTATCTTAACATTTACTTTTCTCAACACTACAGTGTTTTTATCAAGCAGCCCAGACCTCTGAAAAAGCATCTTTGCTGCAGTAGGGCAACAAATCTACCTTAATGTCCGCCCGGCTGTGTGTTGGAGCACCAGGAAACCAGGCAACATCAACAAATCTTACACGAACCGCTGATCAATACCATGTGCTTGTTCCACTTAAGAAGCCAGAATAGGCCATAAAACAAGCTAAAACACTTCTCCTTCTTCTAAACTGGGTCAGAGTCCCAACGGTCCTCAGCGCTCGGCCAATCGAAGCGAACCGCGGGAGCCGAAGGTGGCGAGGTTCCACCGCTCTACCTGGCCTGCTCCCCTAGGCGCTGGTCGGCACAAGTAGGGCGGTCCGCTGGAGGTGGAACCGATCAATTAGGTGAGCACCGGTGGGGGCCAGAGGTCAGTGGAGCGGGCAGACGCCGGCAGTGGGCATGGGTTGGCATCCCTCTTCGCACACACCCACACACTCCACATGGATACACACCATCTGCCAGACTGCTGTCAGCCAGGGCAGCCCATACAGAATGCTGATGTCCAGAGTAAACCGGCTTAAGCTCCAAGATCCCACCCGGCTCCCCCAATTCTTTCTCCTCCAGCCTCGCCAAAAATAAATAAATAAATAACGGCGGCTTGCCAAGTGTCAGCGGGTTTTGTGTCGGAGCGACTGATATCTTGTCGGAAAAGCCTATTAAATTTCACTTAAATAATTGTCTGTCACACGCCGTGTGCTGTGATTTATGCGGTAGCTCCAGTGAAGGGTTAGCAGAGATGCGTCATCACAGCTCTGTTCTACTCCCTGCCCCCCCTCCAACCACAGTCATTCCTCTAACCCACTGTTAAGTACTAATAGGACTCCACTCAACTTCACAGACAGAAAACTAGGGATGTTTGGCATTCTGACGCAGTTCTGACCAGGCTGCCAATCGCTTCATTACAGCGCGACAGGAACTCGAACGATAATGAACATTACATAATGCCATATTGTAATTACTGTAGATTGAAAAGTGTGGTGATTCAGGCCTACACCCAACATTGTTGCGCGTGCTTTCCATTCTGACTCATGCTGCTGTGTTGGTAGCATCTATTGCAAGCGAAGTATGCCTCGGAGAAGAGTTCAAAACTAATTCAAGCAAGTGGAAAAGTTAGAGAGTGGTTGCACCGTAGAGCTCCGGGAAGCAGAATGGTGTTCTTGACGTATTGCCAGTGAAGGAAGGATCTGGAAGACCTATACGAACCATGTAGAGAGCAAACCGACGAATTGTCCGACCTCCGCAGAGCGACTCAATGGCCATGGTCGCGACCATTCAGAGAGCAGTGTCCTCCATGAGTCATCCTTTTAGAGCCAGCACAAGTGGCAGACAGCTGCACGATGCTGGACGACTGCACGACTGCCCTTAACACCACGTCAATGTCGCCAAAGAGACTTTGCAACGGTGTCATGCCAGACTGTCATGGAGTGACTCAGAATAGCAGTGGGTCATCTTCAGTGACCAGTCCCGCTTTTGTCTTGGTGGAGACGACCAATGAACCTGTGTGTGGAGGCACCGTGGTCAGCGCCAAGATGAACAATTTGTTGTCATGCTTCACATGTCCAGAAGGGCCTGGTGTCACTCCACCTCCACCCCTACTGCACAATCTGGAGGAACTGTGTGGGAATATTCAAGCTGCATGGGATGGATTATCACAGGACACCATTAGGAACCTCTACAACTCCATTCCGAGATGTCTGGCATGTTGCGTTAGTAAACATGGCAGCCCAACACCATACTGAGAGACACTCCGTCTGTACGTGTAGCTCAATAAATGTTGCCCATATCAGTCTAAATTGATCATTATTTATTGTTCCTGGTGAGCTAGCACAGTACTGTAATATCACACTGAATTACACTGAGTATGGCTTTTATGTTATTGAAAACACTGGGGTTATTAAAATGCTAGTTTTACATGCTGAGTTACATATGCATCATCCATCTCATCTGTTTTGCAATCTTCCATGTGATAAACCCGAAACAAGTGGCCACGACCAGCGCAAAGTTTACCTGATAAAAAACAGTTGATGATTAACGGACCACCTTCCACACATGCACATTTTGTTGCTGTGCAAAGAAAACCACACCTCTCTGTTTTTATACTCTCTTTCATATTCAATTCATTTTCTACATCATTTGAGCACAGTAGCTGCCCCTTACATCGAGTTAGATTTTCATGATTAAAGGACCAACATAAATGCTCTAAAACTGCTGGAATTAAATCTCTTTACATCGAATTGCATTAGAAGTAACAGACGTTTCTGCCTTCTCCTGAAAGGCTGCCATCCTTGGAGATTTCTTTTGGACACTGATGATCTGCATGTGTGTATACACACGTGTGGTTGGAGAACGGGAGGCGTTTTTTTATGCCACTGAAGAATATTTATCCAGCAGATTCCGAGCAGCGGCTCCCAGAAATGGCCCTCATCACTCATCCGCAATAACTTTTCAACCAGCAGCCTGTTTTGTTCCTAAATCCAGCAATATATATGCGTCCACCGTTTAATCCAATCTATCCCGGAATCAGATTCTCTCTCTCTCTCTCTCTCTCTCTCTCTCTCTCTCTCTCTCTCTCTAATCTGCATTTTCTCCTACATGTGCCTGTATGGATTATGTACTCTCATGGATCTCGCTGTAATGATGAGCTGGGCGCAAGATGAGGCCAGAATGGGTGGGGGGTGGGGAATGCAGATACGGTGCTACGTGGAGACACGCTGCAGCTTTATCTCCGTCTTCTCTGCACCTCTGTCAGGCTCGTGTGAGGAGGGTAATGTCAGCTTGAGTGTTGGGCTGTCAGCGGGAGCCAACACACTGAGCCCTGCACTTTACAACAGTCTCACAGCACAAGAACTGCTGCCATCTGGGTCCTGTCAAAACATCGCACATGCAGAGCACAGACTACCCATATGAAGTCTGAGGTCATGTCACCTTCTTTTGAAATGTCAGATTATTAAATGTTTAATTACATGTTAATTGAAGTGTTTACCTCGGAAGAACAACAGGTTTAGTTTTCTCTCCTGAACTACTGTCAGAAGCTCAGACTGAAAATCTGCCAGCCCAAATGTGGTTTAAGCAGCTGAAAGGTTTGGAGTGGTGAAGAGTGCATATCCCACAGGGGAATAAAAGGGGCTAGGTAATCTTCTTTCACCATCTAATCTAGCTACATGCTTACATAATCTGTTTAACATACTTTGTATTACAGCTTGCAGTGTTCGTTGTACATCAGAAATGATTGTGACTTAACAAACGGTAACTGACTTAAAGGGAACCACATATTAAATAAGACAAGCTCACCAGACAAAAAGAATTAGTCACCTTGCATGTTTAAGGTGGTAGTAACTTCAGGCTCCTGCAGATGGCGCTACACCCGGATGATGGTGCTATAAATACCTGCGGGTTGTGAGTGACGGGTTTCATAGATTGGGAAGAGGTGGGACGGTGCAATGAATGTCTCGTTCCATGTGTGGAAAATGGGTCTGAAGGTAGATGTTAATGATTGGCTAAAAGGTGTGATTGTATTTGACCATGCTGTGAAGGAAGTATATGAAATTTGCAAGTATATGGAAGCATACGGTCATATGGGTCTACCAGAAGTGGCTAAAATCCCAGTCTACAGGAAATTCTCCTCAGAATTGTGCCAGGGAAGGCATCCACCAAATCTGGCCCAACAGCACAATTCTTTCATGCAAGAGTGTCTGAACATTGATGTGGCCTACATTCAGAAACCTGGCCAGTACATGCCAAAACCAATCAATCCATCCCATCAATCGCTATTAGGCATGTTTCCGTCACAGGTGACAAATTTTGTTCGGTGAGCTTCTTACTGTGTATTATGAATTTTTTTTTAAGCACTGGGAAATCGTATTTCTGTCTTATAGCCCACTGTAAATAGGGATCCACAACAGCATGGGAATCATATAATCGGTTTTGGTGATAACGGACTAAACTAATAATAGATGAAGTATTTATTATACTCTAGGTTATAAACTGTCCGCATTTAATTCATTTTACAACATTTGTAACCCTACAGAGGTATCACACTTCTCGGTAATGCTAATCCTGTATGCAGCACGCAAGCTTTAATCCACAGTAGATGACGATTTCACACTGAGAAAAGTGTTGAAGACTTCACCTTAAGACAAAGGTTACCATCTAACTGTCCTCAGCCAACATTACCTAGTTGCACTGTTTAGTTTGTGAAGAGTTAGGACCGTTACTAAATGACACTGACAGTATATTAAATTATAGCTGTATGAGTAGTGTGTGCAATGAGCTGCTTGTTCATTGCCACATTTCTGCAAGGCTGCCTATGCGCTATAGCTGCACTCTGTACTACCTGCTACTCCTCCCCACTCTGCCAGCTTGACGAGGCACTATATAGACAGTGCATTAATCTTTTATTATGATTTTTATATTCTGTACTTTCATGATTTCTAACCGTCCGATATCCAGATATTGAAGTACCCATCATTACTGCCTAGACTAGAGAGAAGGCAATAATATGTCTTCAATACTGACAGGATGCTGTGGTTGACCTATGGTGCTCTATCGCGGAGATTAGCCCAGAGGTTAAGCTGCACAGGCTAGAAGAACGTGTTGCTCCACAGATAGCAGTGAAGACAGAGTGTGAAAAGGCGCCATTTAATGCCCTGTCAGTCTACAACACGATTGCTGCACATTGCCTAAGAAAAGTCTTTTGTACCCAAACCCCTCATCCTTTAAGCAAAAAAAACAAAAACAAAAAAAAGGATAGATGTCCCCAAACTTTTGGCAGCCTACATGTATGTGTGTGAATGAGTCTGCAAATCGGGCACCGGGACAGCACGCACCTCTCAGCTCCTCCAAGTTCCGACCTTCACCGTGTTATTTCCCTGACGGAGCACGCACACTGAACAGAACCGTACACACTCTGGAAGTGCTCCGGAGCAGCCGACAGCAAGAGAGAGGGAGCGAATCGTAAATATAGCCTAGCCACGGTTCAGACATCAGCCCGTCACAAGGAGGACAGCAGTGGGGAGGATAAGAAAGGGAAGGAGGGAGAGAAAAGAGCACATAAGGAAAGAAAAAGGCATCCTGGGGAACATAAATCAGAGCTGGACGGCCAGTGCCCACCTGTCAGCAGCCACGGTTGCAAGCAAACACAATCAAGTTGCTGAAAGCTCTGGTTTATTAGTATTCGCGCTCACGCTCCAGCCCTGCTCCGGATCACCTGTGTTACATTTAAACCACAAAATATAAATAAATAAATAAATAAAAAACAACAACAAGAACAACATACTAACAGAGGATCCAGACAAGTCCAGAGCTCAGGCCACCAGCATTATCTCACTGTAAATGATGTTCACTGCAGAGTTAATTCCTGGCTGTGTTCCAGGTTTTCATATTAGTAGAGGAAGAAGCATTGCTCAAGGTTGCCGGTGTTATTGAGTACGGATAAGGGAGAGTTTGTTGAGGAAAAATGGAAAAAAAAAAACAAAAGAAAAAAGACAACAATACAGAATATTTCAGGCTACTACAACTGTTTTCAGCAACGGCAAGTTCATTTGAACACTTTTACAGAAAGTGCTTAAAACCACATAAACAAGCCTATTTGAAATTAACATGGTTTAAGGCAAGTTCATGAGCATTTAGGCTGTTGGTGTGTGTATTGGCAAGAAACTGGCTACAAAGGCTCAGAGTCAAATGACAATCTATGAGCAATCTATGTCAAGTGGCTGAACGGCGATGCATGATAAATATCTTGGCATGCCCCAAGAAATGGGCTAAGATTCAAGTTCAGATTCAAGTTTAAGCTCCATGTGAGATGGCCAATCACCTTGATCAAAGTAAAATGCAGTGATGGTGTTTCCTCAACATAAAGATAAAGTACACTCATCGTCAAATGAATAGCTGCACAAATAGCTGCACCCAGGAGGAATCAGGACAGGAATTAAACTTATTGGGTAGGTTTGACATTATGAGACATAAGCAAGGATGGGCCTTATCGCTAAACCTGACTGACTATCTAAGGTTGTCCTGTTGCGCGTGCTTTCCATTCTGACCATTGCAAACAAGGTATGCCTCAAAGAAGAGCTGTAAAGCAATTTGAGCAGTTGGAAGACTTGGAGAGGGGTCACATCATATGGCTCCAGGAGGAGGGACGGCCCTTTCAACATATTGCGCACCATACCAGTCATGCGATATTGCCATAGCTCACTGTTGGCAGCAGTGGATAGAAGATAGTACGCACCAGCGACATGACGGATCTGGGAAACTTACACGAACCACGGTGAGAGAGAACAAACAAATTGTCCCAAATGCACAGAGTGACGCAACAGCCATGACTGCAGTCATTCAGCGAGCAGCGATGCCCTCCAGGAGTCATCCTGTTAGTGCCAGCACCATTGGCAGACAGCTGCACAACACAGGACTACATGCACACAGACCATTACGACGACGACTGCCCTTAACACCACATCAATGTCACCAAACACCGCAATGGTGTCGTGCCAGACTGTCATGGAGTGACTCAGAATGGCAGCGGGTCATCTTCAGTCACAAGTTCCACTTTTGCCTTGGTGGAGACGACCAACGAATCTGTTTGTGGAGGCACCGTGGTCAAAGCCAAGATGAAACATGATGTTTGTCGTCACGCATCGCATGTCCAGAAGGGCGGGTGTCTGTAGGGTGTCTGCCGAAATGTCTGGCATGTTGCATTAATAAACATGGCGGCCCGACACCATACTGAGAGCCACTACTTCTGTACGTGTAGCTCAATAAATATTACCCATATCAGTCTAAACCTATGATCATTTATTGTTCCTGGTAACCTTTATCTTCCTTCCCAATAGCACTGCAATCCCACACTTCCTTCTGGGTGCAGCTATTTTTCTGATGATGAGTGCATATCAATACACCTTAAAAAGCCAATTTAACATTCAGCCTCATGTCAAAACTAAATAAAGAACACTTCAGACACCAAACATATCTTGGCTGAACAATGAAAAATGTGTTAAGAGTGAAGCAGCATAAACCTTACTGTCGTGAAGCCACTCCTTTAACGTGGAGGCTCCCAATTCACGTGATGCGCATGTCATGCTTTTACTGGATAAGCGCATTTCCTGTTTAACCACACACGGCCGTAAGACCTTGCCACACGCAGCTCTTTAATCTGCATTTCAACCTGAGCAAATCTACTGCAAAAACCTCCAAGCAGAACCTCCTGTATAATTTACAGGTCATGCCTCAACGTTATCCTGAAGTTTACATGTAAGCAGAGGATCCTTCTGACGATGTAACCGAGCAGTGCGACAACCCAGCCATCCGCTGCCACTGCAGGACTTTAATTAAGAGCTTCAACACCTCATACAAAAGCAGGCAGACCTGAATGCTCACTGCTGAGAACCCGCTTTAATCTGATTTCAGCCAGCGGGATGTGATGCAGATCACACACTCGTGTAGCCCAGTCTCTATACAGCAGACCAGCGCTAAGAGATGCCGCGCTCACCTATTAATAATTCAATCGCACCGATTGCTTTCAATTATTCATAAAAGTTTATAATTCATCTTCCACCACAATTTCCCTCCATAAGGTGAAAAGAAAAGGAGACGTCAGTGAAGGGAGCAATGACGCCCAGCAGCTACATGTGATCTTCAAGCCTCCGTTACACGAGCAGCACTCACGCTCTCTGCACTGCATCCATGGGGTTATCAGCACTTGCTGTGACTGCACAATGCATCACTTGCTAATCATTATTGGCAATAGGTGATAATGCAGAAGTGTGCAATATGCTAATGAGCCTCCAACCAGTCGCTGAATGCGTCTGTCAGAATCGTGACCAAATCACAAAGCTCTCTGCGTGTTTTGATGAATTCAGGCATTCACATGAACCAAGAAACAAAACGTTTGGTCAAAATTGGACAAGTCAATACGACTTTTATGCTGTTTTATCTTCAGTTGTCTGTCAATAATGCAATTTCTGATTGCTGCTGTTGCTTTTCTTTGATATTTAAGTGACCCTTACAAAGCTGAGAATTCAGAGAATTTTGTCGCTTGTGATCGTTACCGTTTAGTGTTTGCAGTCTCGGTCAAATTTTGATTCAGTATTTTCAATGTTTCACCACCTGAAAGTTAAAAAAAAAAGCCAGCTTACTCAATGAAAAAAGAAGGTTTGACAACAAAACAAACAGTGAAGATGCCAAAAAGCCAAACGGGGAGCTTTGCCACGGACTCCAAAGGTCAAAATGGTCACAAGAAAAGGTCATAAGCTCAATTTAGAATAGATAAGGGTAAAAGCAAGTCACTCTCGAACTGATAATGAAATGAAACGTGCAGTTAAATATTAGGAGTTAAATTATCAACACTATTAATTCAAATACTGTCAATGCATTTTCCCAGTTTCACCATTCCAACAATCTGTAGCAGTTCCGGCTGAAGCCCAGCTGCAGTTACTACAATGACAGAATTGCAGTCCCTCCCTTCAAATACAGCTTTTAAACCAAAACCTTCAGCACCTTCGGCAGACTACTCTGGGCAAAGCCGCCAGTAGACCTACTGACAAATAACAGGCAATACTAAAAACTGCAAAAAAATTAAAGCTGGTTCTTGCAAGTCAAAGATGTGGAGAATGCAGAATTCCAGTGCAAAAGAAAGCACATCCGACAACGAAACAAACAGTGAAGCTGCCAAATACCTTTGCCACAGACAGCAAAGGCCAAGATCAATATTTGCAGAAGCTTCGGATGATTTGGTACGCTGTCCTCCATTCAGTCCCGTGAACGTAATCTTTACCAAAGACTCAATTCATGAAAATAAAGGGAACAGTGTGTTGCACTGCCTCTTCTGAAGTCTAGCCCCATGCAGTGAGCACATCTCGCTCCCTTTGAGTCTCCTGCTAATGGGAATGCGCACACCTACATCCTAGTGCTGCTGATACACATCCATCCCTGTGCTCCTCTCTCAACACGTACAGTAAGCAAATGCTGCTTCCAATCTCAGCTCCAGCGGGACAGGCAGCAACACTTTCTTCCCCACCTGTACCTGACATACTGATGTCACAGCTCAAGCCTCCGAAAGGCTTCTTTCAGTAGACTGAAGACTGCACAGCAATCTTCATACAGACAAGTACACTGGAAATCTGTTATCAACACGTGTGGTACAAGGTGCTAATACCAGCAAGAACACATTAGCAGGAGAGATTACGTCGTGGATGCTGTATCGATGCATAATGAGCTGCTGAATTAGCATCTAAGAGCTTAAGAGTCGCATTCCATTCCAGCCCAAATCATAAATTCCTGTAAAAGCCACACCGCCACTACAGGCCTAGCAGTGAGCTCACGAACAACGTAGCTATTGTATGTTGCGGTGTTCACAAAGGCTCCTGCTGTTGCAGTGCTTTATTTTTGATGGAAATGTTACAAGAAATAAGAAGAATGAACATTGTGCGATTTTAATAAGCTGGGAAAATGCCTCTCTTTTCCACAGGGTACTCAACAGGCAGAACACTTCCTCTTCCAGTAATCAGAAGAATTGCAAAGAAAAAAAAAAACAAAAAAAAAAAAAAACAACTCTCCTCTTAGCGCTCCATTAACCCTTAGACGTCACAGTTATCACCAGCTATAACAACAAGCATGCTGAGATTTCATCCAAAATTATTTCTCATTCGTCGCTCACTGAAACAAGCAAGAGAAATTCCGTCGGCAATTCCGATTCTACACTTCGAACTGATTATACACTGGTGTGTGAAAGTAGAAAAGGACATATGATTTGAATTTGACAAGAAGCTGTTGTTGTGTATACAGTCTTGTTTGAAACAGAGAGGTAAAGAAACCCGAGAGAAAGGTCAGAATACAAGAAAACAAAGGTAAATTCACTGCCGAGCTGATAACGAAATTAAACATGCACTTACGTAAATACCAGGGCTGTCAGAGTTAACGTGTTAGTAACGCCTTGAGACATAAAATTATTAATTAATACCATTCATTTAAATACTTCCTATTCTGTAAGCAGCCGCAGCGACTGGAGACATGGGTCATAACTCAGGTAGCCAGCCTGCTCTGATGCTCAACAGGTCTGACAATTACAGGTCAATTTGTCCTTTTCCTACTGCCGCAGCAAGAGAGCTGCCACAGGCCTGAAGCGCCTTCAATTGGGCCTTCAGGTATGAACCTTTGTAGCGCTTGACGAGCAAAGACGAGAGCGAGGGGCTGTGGCAAAATCAGAGGGGAGGCGTAGGCTTATCTTGAAAGACGTGTGTTAGCGTAGCCGCATTACATATTCTGTTCCATTTCCTTAGTTTGACCATTCAAACAGTCTGTAGCAGGTCAGGCTGAAGCCCAGCTGCAGTTACGACGACAGAACTGCGGTCCCTTCGTTCAAACACAGCTTGTAAACGGCTTTTAAAGCACCTTCGGCAGACTACTCCGGGCAAAGCTGCCAGGAGGCCTACTGACAAATAACAGGCAATAACAAGCAGCAGCAAAAATGAAAGCTGCAGTTCCCCCGAGAGCCTCACTAGTAACAAGAAGAGAATTTGTATGAGTGCAAGTGAGACTTTACTGCACACTGTGTACATATACAGACAAAGAAAAACAAGCACCTCCAAAATGCCAGCTTTACAGAAGAGGCTAAAACCCCACTTAATCTTCAAGTAAGTCAATAGAACCAGACAAAATCACATCTCCTTTGAGCCAGCATGACTGAAATCAAAACTCTTTCACAAGCACCGACACTTTAATCAGATTTAGTGCAGCACTGTGTGTGTAAATGTTGAATATTAGCTATGCACCGAATGTTCGGCAACTGAAATTATTCACTAATACCAAACAATTACGACTTTATTGACTCCGCTACCGTATTTCTCCAGTGCGAGTCACGCTGGAGCACGCTGACACTACTCAGCTTTTATTTAGTTTCAAGTATTCGAGCCAAACGGACCTCCAGACAGAGTAAAGAAGAGAACTGAGCTGCTACAGCGAGACAGACAGACAGCAGCTTCTCAGCATGCACGTTTTTTTTCCTCTCTCCTTCCGCTTCCCCTCCTCCGTAAAGAAACACAAACCCCAATTTTATAACATTTCAATAAAAACGCCACCAGCATGGAGGGAGATGCGCTCTGTGAATGCAGCAGACATGTCGGCTAGGATGATTTATTTTTTTATTATTAATATATATAAGTCATATTTTGTTTTGTTGGTATGTCTGCTGGGCTGTTAAAAATATTCAATGTTCAGTAAATATGTTCAAATTTAAACAATTTAAGTGTTTAAGTTTAACAATACATTTTTTAATTTTCATTTTTTAAAACAAGACAAAAATACACTTTTCCCTGTGTAATTTCTGCAATGGTGAAAATAGTGTCAAAATCAAAGAAAGACTTATAAAAAAAAAACCTGTTCGGTATTCGGTATACAAAATGTTTAGTTTTGTTCAGTTTTGGTTTCAGGCAATTTTTTCATTTCAGTGCATCCCTATTGAACACATCACTTGGATTCATAGTTCTTGAGGGTGCTTTTGAAATATGGCAATACAGTAACTCCCCAAATGATCAGGATATTACATTTTGCTATAACGCCCGTCTCTACTGAACAAGTTCTCTGTAGAGGATGCGTACAACAAAACTTACAAAGCGAAATGCTTTAAACAGGGGTAAAATGTCCAGAGAAAGTAAGATATTTTAATAGTTTGACAGCCCTAATATACATTTAAACAGGAAACAAAACAGTATTTTTTATTTATTTATTTTAACATTCCTGTTTAAAACGTATATACGTCTTTATCTACGCCAGTCTGCATATTTCACCTCCTCCAGGTCTTCATAAACCAAACACAGCATACATACACATCTCACGGGTTACTAGTGGCCTACCTTTCCGATGACCGCGGGCCGCTGGAGGTCCTTCTTCTTAGATCTCATCAAAAGCGCCCACCCTCGGAGGAGTTCTGGATCTGTGCTCGAGACGGAGCCACCGCAGGCATTCCTGCAAAACAAATCACAGGCTATCGATTGGGCAGACAATCACAAGAGTACATGCTGAATCTCACATAGACACATCAGGTGGGAGCGCAAGCAGCAGTACAGCTGCAAAAGAGCCCATTACAGAAGAACTAATTAAACTGTGTCAACTACTAATGGTTTGAAAAGCTGATACCCTTATTCACTGAAGCAGCTGAAAAACACGGAGGTAATTTCACGACATAAAACAAACGGCTCTGTTTACTACTCTTTGCCACAAACACAACAGCAGGCTGGATGAATCATTTAGACTTGTACTGATTTGGCACACCACGAAAGCTCATTGAGTTCGTGGATCTAGTCACTCTGTAAGCAGCCGCAGCGACTGGAGACATGGGTCATAACTCAGGTAGCCAGCCTGCTCTGATGCTCAACAGGTCTGACAATTACAGGTCAATTTGTCCTTTTCCTACTGCCGCAGCAAGAGAGCTGCCACAGGCCTGAAGCGCCTTCAATTGGGCCTTCAGGTATGAACCTTTGTAGCACTTGATGAGCAAAGACGAGAGCGAGGGGCTGTGGCAAAATCAGAGGGGAGGCGTAGGCTTATCTTGAAAGACGTGTGTTAGCGTAGCCGCATTACATGTGAGAGAAGAAGAGAAAAGAGGAATCTGAGCCGCTGGATCGGGGCCACGGCTGGATTGGCAGAAGCATTGTAGCAATGGCGACTCTGGAGCACAGCCAAGCCTGCTCTCGATGAGAGAACTCCTCTCACACTCGCTCCCTCTGGCAAACCAGGCAGGAGCACCACCAAGTTCCCCACACTCACACAGGGCTCCCACGATCCCAGAGTTCTACCACTGATGCCAACAACAAGTGCTTTACTACAGTGTGCTGCCGTAAGAGTTCTTTGGATTGAACACATGCACATGATTGGTACACATAGGAATCATATCCAGGTAAACCTTACATTTCGGAAATGTTTGTTAAAATTCCCGGATGTTTAAGCCGTATCCAGGTAATTTCAGAGAAATACTGTTCACTGTGGCGGTGATAGTAACCAGATGCCCAAAGCATAAACGTGATTTTTCAGTCTCATTATTTTCCCATTATCAACAACCCAGAAGACACATGTGGGTTCACCAGTCACTCTGGGCAGTAAATAAAACAGCACCGTTACAAAGACGTCTCAACAATTAACCATTTCACATCAAATCACTTTAAAGGGCTTTGCTTATATCTCAATGACTGAATTATGCAGAAGTTTACTACAACAACAGCAGCAACAATCACAACAACAAGCAGAGGAATCGGGGTAAACCTATTTTATCTAATTGTTAAATATTCTGAGACTTCCCTGCCCTGTAATTCTTACTGGATTACACAGTCGAGTCACATTATTATGGTAAGCTCCAGAGTAACCGCCGTGTGCAGCACGGACAGCAGCTAGACGGGCTGGGAGTGACTCAGTAAGGTCCTGGTAGGTTATCAGGTATCTGGGGCCATGCAGACTGCAGTGCATCCCACAGCTGCTGGAGGGTCTGTGGGGGAGGATCCATAGAGCAAACACTATGATCAAGGTGGTCCCACAGATGCTCAAAAGGGTTCAGGTCTGGGGAATTGGGGGGTACTAGGTACCAGGGTAGTACTTGGACGTCTTAATCTGCAAGAATGGATTCATACCCAAATCGTTTGAGTGCGCTTATTGCACACTTTATACACCCACCAAGTCAACTCACGACACATGACTTCCTTTATGAGCCACATGCTGCTGCAGTCGAAAGTAGGAAGGGGTCATAATGCAACCTGACTGTGTATTACAAAAATATATATGTGGTTAATGGGCTGGTTCCCACGCTAAGCAAAAAACCCCTTTGCTTTCATATTACTCACTTATGCCCTCTGCCTCAAAAACAAACTGGACTACCTCAGACCACAGTGGGGTCAACGTCTACTGATGACATCATGAATAAAACCACAGGAGAGAGAAACCTTTGTAGCAAGTGACTTTAAAAGCTGGAGCTTTATCATGCCGATTGCATTGTTAGCCTTCAGGGAACCAAATATATGGAACCCGATATCCCCAGGCTCCTCACCCGTTGTCTTCTCTGAGGCGTTCATGTTGATGACCACGTGTCATAACCACATGACTAGGACTCGACAGGGACACTGTAAACTTGATGTTGACTAAAGCCGACTAATCTGTGCAACCCTTACCTGCAACTGACTACACTGGGGGAGGTGACTTGACTATAGTGCATTATGACCACGTAAAATGTGACAGACTCGGCCACTCAGCTAAAAGGACTACTGATAGTAAGGGACGAACCGATCCAACTTGTTCAGTCCCGATACTAATACATAAGCTTTGCGTATCGGTCGATACCTGATGCAGATCCAATACTATTGTTGAATTAATAAACCGTATGCTTTACCATGTTAGAGAGAGAAAAGGCATCAGGTCTGACTTAAACATCACTTTACTAAGTTTGTAAAACTAAATACTTCCATACCGCTGATTCTTTAGCTCGCTCCACACTGTTCCTGTCTCCCAGCGCACCACACACACATGCTACGGACGTGCTGGTGAAGCACGTGTCACAAACAAATAAAAGTAAATGCATTGCCTCCATAGAACGGCGTGATTATCCCCGATCCAGCTAATTTAGTTAATATCAGGACCCATATCCGATCCTAAAATCAGATCGGTGGACCCCTAAGTGTTAGTGTGCAACTTATGTCATCTGTGCTTATTTATGGCATACCAGGTCATGACAGAACGCATACCTACGACTGTGCTTATGCTTTATGTATCAACAGATATGCAACAGCTATGTACATCGACCCGCCATTCCCACATTGACGCATCCTTGTTACACGCCATAAACGGCACTCCACCGAGATGAGGCCATCACGCCTCTTGCTGTGTAAAGAACCACAGTTCGGGTGCTTGAGTGACAGATTACAATCAAAGAAACATGACATCATCAGCCCCATGGAGAGGAGTGGAGTGGAGAGGAGAGGAGAGCGCAGAGACTCAGTCAATGGTTATTGCAGCTGTCCAGGGCCAAGACCCTTATATCTCTGGCTGGCATGTGTCACTTTAAAGCAGCTTCAGAAAACAGCAGAGGTGAGCGGGGAAGACAGCCAACAATAACAGAGTCACACTTCACTGGTGCCTGTCTGAACAGCTGAGGCCATCCTTCATACCGACCAACAATACAGCTGCTGCTGTTTCAGTATGAGAACCCAAGGCACAGGTCTGAGCCACACAGGTTACTCTACACCTTTATAAAGGATTTTATACGGGCTCTTTAGAAAGGCAATGCATATATACAGGACCAAAATAAGTAGGAAGAAGAAGCAGAAGAAGAAGCAGAAGACTTATTTACACAGTTTCCTGCCTAATAAATTGGCTCTTCTTCAAGACAGAGCTGCATATGTTTTACTTTCTGTATTGTACAGAACCATAACCGTAGCGGAGACAGTCTTCTAAATGCAAAAATATCTTTCAGGGTGAAGGTTTGCCACAAGGAGGCACGATAACCATTTTAGTAACTTCTGGTGATTGTGAAAGCTACACTAAGTATTAAATAGGGATTTGAAGACCTTTCCAATGAAAAAAATATATACTTGCATAGAACATGCAAAAGAATTTCCGTAGAACTATATGGGCAATATTTATTGAGATACACATACAGAAGTAGTATCTCTCAGTATGGCATAAACGCAAAATGCCAGACGTCTTGGCATGGAGTTGTAGAGGTTCCTAATGGTGTCCTGCCATAATCCATCCCATGCAGCTTGAATATTCTCACACAGTTACAGCAGATTTTGCGGTAGAGGTGGAGGTGGAGTGACAACAGGTCTTCTGGACATGTGGCGCGTGACAGCAAACCGTTCTGCAAACCAGCAAATCTTGGTGCTGACCACGGAGCCTCCACATACAGATTTGGGGGTCGTCTCCACCAAGACAAAAGCGGGACTCATCACTGAAGATGACTCGCTGCCATTCTGAGTCCATGACAGTCTGCCACGACACCATTGCGGTCTTTGGGGACACTGACGTGGTGTTAAGGGCAGTCTGCGTAATGGTCTGCGTGCATGTAGTGCTGTGTCATGCCACCATCTGCCAATGGTGCTGGCACTAACAGGATGACTGATGGAGGGCATCACTGCTTGCTGAATGTCCACAATCATGGCTGTGGGGTCAGGGGAAAAATGATAAGGCCCGTGCTAGCTTACGTTACATGCGTGGCTGAGCGTGAAACTCGTCTCACAATGTCAAACCCACCCACCAAGTTTCATCCATGTCAGTTGATTCCTTCTGGGTGCAGCTATTTGTGCAACTATTCTTTTAACAGTGAGTGTAACATTCAGACATTGAAAAATGCCCATCACAGTTTACTGAAGCCCACTATGGCACTCCAGAACCTATAACAAAAACGAATTTTCCTTCCTTATTTTTCTTCAACATAAATCACATACTTATAATATTTTTTATATATTAATTTATTTTCTTAATGTTATTAATTAGACAAAATGAGACAATAAAACACTATTGATAAACTAATGCATCAAAGTTTGAACCTGAAACAGAGATGGATTCAAAAACGTTCTTCTCCTATCTGGTGGAGGTGGAAACAGGCTTGCATACAGAAAGAAAGAAAGAAAAAGAAAAAAAAAAACGCATGTGAGCTAAACACATGGGTATATTGTGCTGCTCCTATGTTAATTATGAAGTTGCTTACGTTCTCGAAATTTCATGGATGTTCTTAATGGATACCCCACTAAATTGGCTTCCTCCACTGGTTGGTAGTCAGTGGGCAATTAGGACATCTTAGTAAATCAGAAAGAGAGCTTGTAAACACACAAGACAAGATGAATGAGCTGCTCCATGGACATATTGACGCCATCCCCCTGGGGGGGAAAAAAAAGAAAAGAAAATGCACTGGACAAAAAAGAAAAACTCCCGAAACTGTTTTGTATCTGGTTTCTTTTACAGGAAGGAGCTTTGTCCTGGGGTTGACAATTTGCTGTAATCTGAGCCTCCTCAACAAAAAAACAAGGTCTCGATACGCTAAACATTTCTTCCCCAGCAAAAACGTTCTTCGTGCAGTGGAAGAGATACAGAGGGGAAAGAAACTCCAGAACAGCACCGCACCCGAGCCATCCATCACTCCTCAAATCGGCACTACCATCAGCTGTGCATGAGAGAGGCCATGGAGATTATGACAAGCAGGGGAAGATAGAAAGCACTCCATCCTATTACAATTTCAGATAACGGTTTAGAGGACGTGTAGCGTAATGCATTTAAATGCTAAGCTACATCAAAGCCATTACTGCTGATCATTTCAATGAAGCCAGGACAACATTGCACTTCTATTACTTGATCTGTACCGAGCGGTTTCCCATGCTCTTTTTCAGATGCCAAGACTGTGAGCACAGCAGCCCAGACATTCCAGAGTAGGAATTCTGTAAGGGTGTGATGTTTTAAAACTACAGCTGTGTTTGGGTGTAAAGTAAAGCTAGCCATAGCCTTTTCTCTTTACAATGGCATCATCAACAGAAAAGTCATGACTGGTGTCCTCAGGCCGCAATTTCAAATTCCATCAGCAGCTCTCCGAGTTCCTCACTGCCTATTGCATGACCGGAGGAGAGAAAGCAGGCCAGTGGGAATAAGGCGGCGAGCTCCAAAATTTTTGTATGTAATTCAAGTTCTTTTCTTTCAGTCTCCTTGCAGTGGGTTGGTCCCGGTGAACAGAATCCGTGAGGGTGCGCATGGGAATGTGCGGATACCGAAGGCGTATCGCAATATCACTGTAGGTTTTGCAGAGCTGGCTAAATCATTCCTGGTGCAAATACCCATCTCGGATGTCAGCGGAGGAGTAGGGCTAATGGTTTTTCTCCCCCCAGAGCCAACGTGGAATGCATCTCCCAGTTGTCTGGCTGGATGAGCAGCTGGAGGGGCGGACGGGGCTGTAGGAGCCGTCCTGCCGCTCCACTTGGAGGCCTGACAGCGCTGGATCCGTTTACATGCTCTGAGCGGGGCCTCGGAGAACCCCCCCTCCATTCCCCCGCATTTCTGGGATGGAAGCCGGCCCATCCCCATCTCCTCAGCCTCACCCAGGTGCCGAAGGTCTACCGCGATATGAGCACATTCACGAATCACAATGCCACGGCAAGTTTTATGACACCGGAGGGGGATCCACCCAGACACTAGAGGGTTTAGCACAGCGAAGGAAAGCAAAAAGGGCTTTGGCAGACCATATTCAAATCATATTCCAGAGAAGACGAATGTAAAGCGGTGCTTTGGTAATTCCACTGAAGGAAACATCTGTTAGTATCTTCACGAAACATTGAAAGTACTGAAAATATCCAGATCACAAAATCTCAACGGCGGAGCCTGAATGAGCACTTCATACCCAAAGAACGCAATTACCTCAGAGCCATAAAAGTCTTTCCCTCAATGACAGCAGCAGTCGATCAGCCAAGACGCGTTTGGTGGCTGATGTGTGCTTCTTTTGCTTTGCAACAAAATATCTAAGAACTTAAATACACTCATCATCAAAAATAATACTTGCACCCAGAAGGAATCAGCTGACAGGAATGAAACTTGGTGGGTAGATCTGACATCATGACACATGCCAATGATTCAAGTCTCACGGCTGGCTGCGCATGTGAGGTAAGCAAGGACGGGTCTATCGCTGTACCTGACTGACTATGCAAGGTCGTCCTCTCGCGCATGCTTTCCAGCAAATTATGCCTCCGTGAAGAGTTCGAAAGCATTTCAAGAAGTTGGAAGAGTTTGAAAGAGTTTGCATCGCAGAGCTCCGGGGAAGCAGGGTGGTCTTATTGCCGTATTGCGCCATATCAGTTGTGCGGATATTACCATAGCAGGCTGTTGGCGGCAGTGAATGGAAGAAGGAACGCTCCAGCACCATGAAGGATCTGGGAGACGTACATGAACCATGGAGAGAGCGAACTGACTGATTGTCGGACATGCCTGTACTGAACCAAAAGCCACGATTGTGGACATTCAACAAGAAGTGATGCCCTCCATGAGTCAACCTGTTAGTGCCAGCACCATTGGCAGACGGCTACACGACACAGAACGACCTGCAAGCAGACCGTTATGATGACTGCCCTTTAACCACGTCAACGTCACCAAAGACTGCAATGGTGTCGTGCCAGACTGTTATGTGACTAAGAATGGCAGCGGGTCATCTTCAGTGACGAGTCACGCTTTTGTCTTGGTGGAGACGACCAACGAATGTGTGTGTGCAGGCACCGTAGTCAGTGCCAAAATGAACCGTTTGTTTGAGAATGTGTGAGAATATTCAAGCTGCATGGGATGGATTATCACAGGACACCATTAGGAACCTCTACAACTCCATGCCAAGACGTCTGGCAAGTTGCGCACATTGTGTCCCGACGCCATACTGAGAGACACTACTTCTGTATGTGTAGATCAATAAATATTGTCCATATCAGGCCAAACATACTCACTTTGCAACCTCACTGAGTACTACGACTTCTTCCACTAACACTTATTCAATCTGTAACATTCAGAGAGAAGCGGGACCACCTACCATTAATTTATCCATTATAAGTTCACCAGACAAAAAAAAATTAAAGGTGGTAGTAACTTCAGGCTCCTGCAGATGGCGCTGCACGGGGATGATGTGGCTGTAAATACCTGCGGGATGTGAGTAACGGGATCCATAAGTTGAGAAAAGGCGGTACAGTGCAGTGAATGTCTTGTTCCATGTGTGGAAAATGGGTCCAAAGCAGATGTTAATGATTGGCTAAAAGGAGTGATTGTATTTGGGCGTGCCAAAGACCATAGTGTGAAGGAAGCAGATGAATTTCCAGGTGTATGGAAGTGTATGGTCATACGGGTCTACCAGCAGTGCCTAAAGTCCCAGTCTACAGGAAATTCTCCTCGGAATTGTGCCAGGGAAGGCATCCACCAAGTCTGGCCCAACTGTGCAATTCTTTGATCTAAGAGTGGCTGAACATTGATGTGGCCTACATCCAGAAACTTGTTCAGTCTATCCAATCACATCTGTTATTGGTGCTTGTGGAGGTATTGCACACTATTAGGTACATTGAGTCACAGGTGACTCACTTTTGACCTTGTATTCAAACGGTGAATTAATGAAACTAATGTGACTTGATAATGGCTCATTTGCCACAACAGAAAAAGGCATGTCTGCCCTTCATATTGAAGCACTGTTCCAGACATTTTCACAGCACATCTAGCAAGAGTCATGGAGACATGCATAGATTTATGATCTGCGTGGATGCATGGTCATGAATTAATAATTTTTTGGTAGCTCAGAATTCTGAGAATCGCGACTCGTCGCCTACACACGCCATCCCCACAGAACAAACTTTACACCAGATGAGAGAGTGGTGGTCTGATAAACGGCTCGGTGCTGCAGGACACACGAGGGAACGGCCAAGACTAGTGCTTAACAAACTCTCCTCTATTAGCTAATGGTAATGACTCATGGAGAAGTTCGAGATATGGCCCCAAAAGTGTCTGTAAGCTCCGAGCTCGTCCTTGCATGAGTCAGACCTTTTCCCTTGCCGTATCTTCTTGCTTCCAATCTTCCGTGACTATCATTCTGCAGCTATGCAATATAACTATCTGTAAAAGCTAAAACGTGGTTAATAACACCACAGGTCTTTTTCCTATCTTCATGTTTTGAGCCTCTTTACGACGTCCACGACTCAAGATGGGAAATGTTTTCCACCTCGGTTGGTTAAAATGGCTGTAAATACAGTGGGAAGCTCTGGATCTCACATTTAGAGGCTTACACGGCACCTCGCGAATGAGAGCGCTATGACCCTTCTCTTCCTTTCTGCAGATATACACTTTCCTTAACAAATGGAGACAGCAGAGGAAAGGAGAAATTACCCACTCCATGCTGATGCTGCTTCATATCGGATGTGCCTGTGGGTGCAGGGCAGTGGAAACTAGAACAACAAAGGCAGACACTTAAAAATTCAGATGGGGGAAAAGAAAACACGTCTTCGTGTCAGCAGTTCCCAGGCACAAAGCGTAGATGCTGGGGAAGAAGGCAGAGGATAAAGACCCACTTGACAATTCGAGCATATTTCAATTTCAGAAAACGGATAGCTCAATAGTGAAGCCTCAGACTTGAGCTATCCAGGCCTTGTGTTTGGGTACTGGGATTAAATCACAGAGAGACCAGGAGCAGGCTAAGCAACCACTAATTTGCAACAACAGGGGTCTCCAGAGATGGCGGCGGAGATAATTATATAGAGCTAATGAAGAGATCAGGGAGAAATACATTGATGAGCCCGTCAGGACATGGCTGATTTGAATGCGTGCAGAGAGAGGTTCCCCTCGCTGCAGGAGCCTGCCCAGGAGCTCCAACCCCGATCCGACAGCGATCTGCCATACCTGCTCCGGCTTATTAATATCTTCGGAAGCTCTTGATTGGTTTGATCTTTTGCATAAGTGTTAGGCAAAGAAGGGTCAGCATCTTAAACACAGGTTGGAACCAAGCTCTGCCGATCTTCAGGAGAAGGGTTGGTGACCTCCAAGGTAAAAACGATGGATGTGCATAGATGTCGGCCAACGCAAAAGTGGAAAACAGCGAGTGGGCGAGACTGGAAAGCTCGTAAGGTTATAGAAAAGCATGGGAGAGACCCCAACAAAGACTACCCTCACAAAAAGGCCAGCGGACTTGAATGCTTCCATCACCCTATTCACATTTCATGGCTGCTTGCTGTGACAATTCACCCATTTGTCAGCTCTCCAGATAAACAACAGGGACAAGGGAGGAAAAACAAGTCACTTATTTCGCCAGCGCTCTTGACATCTGAACTCAAATCTTCTCTACTGCCAAAGTAATTAAAACCGCCTCTGTGCCAGGATGGTGTAAAGACTGACACTCGGGCTGACAGGCAAGCAAAAGGCAAAAAAGGCTCTACTGTGGCAGCAAACACTGGAGTTTATTCTCCAGCTTCTTTCAGGATAATGGTGCACGTAACCCATTTCCGAGCCACAAAGTATTTGAGCAAGGGCATAGAGGTCCAGTGTCGGTCCAGGGCATCGTCCATTCGGTTTGTCTCTTGAATGACCGCTTCTTTCAATGATAAGCAAGTTTGCTGACCTTTTCTTGACTCGCTTAGGATGCTTTCATTCCCCAAAGCCCATTGAGCTGTGTAAACACACTGATGCAACCTCACTAGGCAAACAACACGAATCAAGGACAAAGTCTGAATAAAGGCCCTCATTATTGCTTCGCTAAATACGGCCCAATCCTGCATGATTCTGACGCAAAGCGTGACAAATCATTAAACAGTTACTTAATTAAAGGAAGACCACACAGACTACAACAAAAAACAGAAAAGAAGCAGCTGCTGAGGACTGTTAATACCCACGGACACTTTCGCCGCTCATCATTAGGAGATGTAAACACACTCCTTCTGCCAGAACGGTGCCACTGGTTGTGCTCATCACACAATCGACTCCAAGCGTAAGAACATACAATTTCCATCCCACTGAAGAACTAATTTTGCCAGTGTGGCGGCGACACAGAATACCAATGACTTACACTACACCTGAACACCACTAGAAACAAACACGATCTCTACAACGCTGTGCAAAACACTGCATCTGTGGCGGGACAAAAAACCCAGCTTCCCATCTTAAAGGGAAGTCAAAACGGCACGCCACTGCAAATAAATAGCCTCGCAATATTTCATCAAATCTCGCTCGTACACGATCCAACATGAGGGCACAAATGAAAACATGTTCAGGCGCGTCTCAGAATAAAACCATCAGCAGCTGGAGGGAAGGGGTCGGAGACCTCAGCCAAGGAACACCGGGTTTGAAATCCTGCAAAGCTATTGTGCGCTTGTCAGTTAAGATAAGAACATCCAGTATGGCAGTGTGAAACAGCGCGCAGGCACATGATGAAAGGGTGTTTGACGGGACCCTTCACTGTGCAAAGGTTACCAAAGAAACATAATACACAACAAAAAAAACACCACACAACAACAACACAGGCAGCACAAGAACTGAACTTTACTTTCCCTGAGATCTCCCTGTTTTGCTGTAAAAGCTTTCCCAAGACTTATGCAGCACGATCCTACTAGAGCTGCCTCTATAAAACTGACAGCCAATACTGGATAGGCCAAATTAGTCAAACTTGAGACTGTTATGATGGACGTAACTGGCTCCATCTACCATTTTCTGACTTTTCAAAGCTGTTTTTACATTTGGTTGATATGCAAAGACAGTAAAGCTGAACGTTTGTAGTTTTTATAGTTTGTTTAGCTGAACAATTCTTCTTCTGGAAAAGCTCTTATCTAGTTAGTAGCTTTTCTACACAAGGAGTAAGATCATACACATCTCCCCTTCCGTCTTTGGTTTAGGACTTAAGGAATTCATACACTCATCGCACCTCATGGAGGGCTTGCTGAATGTCCACTATCGTGGCTACTGATCACTCCGCACATGTCAGACAATCTGTCGGTTCTTCCTCTTCGTGGTTTGTGTAGATCTCATAGAACCTTTCATGCTCTGGTGCGTGCCCTTTTCTCTCCACTGCCACTGACAGCAGGCTATGGCAATGCCCAAACGACCAGTATGGCACCCAGTACGTCGATAAGACCATCCGGCTTCCTGGAGCCCTACGATGGAATGTCTCTTGAACTCTTACAACTGCTCGAATTGATTTCAAACTCTTCTCGGAGGCATACTTGACTTGCTTACGTCAAATGCATGGCCAAATGTGAAATTTTAATCATTCGCATATCTCAATGTCAAACCTACCCACCAAGTTTCATTCCTGTCGGCTGATTCCTTCTGGGTGCAACCGCTTTTTGATGAGGAGTCTATTTTGCACTAAACACCTGGAAAACTGGGCAAGTTCTCATTCGCTGCAGCACCTTGTAAAGAGGTATGCCGGGCATAGTTAGAGTTGTTAGGCCAATGAAGTACCAACCAGGTGAGCCAATGTTCTACAGCACAAGCAGGAAAACACAAATAGGAGGGCCACAAGGTCGCAGTTCAGTCGGGTTATAAGGTTGCTCTGAAAAGCCCAGTCAATAGCAAGCGCTGACCATTACAAACCACACACAGCGAGGGTGCAAACATATTCACAGTTCATCAATAATCCATCTTATATACAGCGATAGAAAAACAGCAGCAGAGAAAGAGCTAATTCTACAATTCACAGGGGCCAATCACTGCTGTCAGAACAAAATCCTATATCTCCAAAAGGAAAATTTTAAAGAAGGGAAAAAAGAAAAAATAAATAAATAAATAAATAAATAAAAAAAACTCAACAAACACATACTTTACTTTTAATATAAATCAATATACCCAGACCAAATCTCACTTTCCCCAAAGACCTAAAAAACACCCAGGTTTAAGTGGTCAGATTCTCTGAACAGACTGCTGAGCAAGATGCACTGTAAAACAAGTTGTTTTTTGAGCACAGACTAATTCCAGCTTTAGGGATGTGGCATTTAGACTCCCACTGACTTTTAAAAATGCCTCCAACGACGCACAAACCGCAAGGCAATTTGCATATCTCATCATGCAACCTTTTTCATGTCATCTAGAGAATATTCAGAAGTCAGACATTTATGTTACAGGTACAAAGGAATCTATCCTTAATGTGACTAATATTATTATATTCATTTAAATGGTATTCAGTTCAAACAGACTGCTAACACTGAACTGGTATTTACTGTCCAGCTCATCATGAGCTCCTCTGCTTGCTAACCCATGATCATTCCTAAAAAGCTGCATCGAAGCACTAAACTATATGGTAAGGTCATGGCCTCAAGGAGGTACCAGAGGATCCGAGCCATGGCTTAGTTAACACCAACCGCCCACAGTTCCAATCACTGCACTGGCAGTGTCATATGTGGGGACACTTTATGACACAGTAATGCCAGTCATCCCGTTCCTGGTGCGTTTCATCTATCACGAGTTTTCACACACCTGGGAGATTTGTATGGAGTCTGCGGCGATGCACAGCTAATACGAGAGATGTCAGTGGATGCCACCTGTAGTGGTGTTGAGCCGCACAGCTCATACCTAGTGGATTACAGGATCACACACAGATTAAAACATTTATCGCTCTGTGTCAGATTTGCAGCTGGGTGCGTGTGAATCCTCACAGCTTCCTCACATCAGTGGACCTGATGTGCCTTTTTTGTTCGGCAGTGCCTTGTGCAGGTCCAACAGGAAGATCTGGCTTGCCTCATCCTTCCAGAAGCCTTGGACAGGCATCAGCCTGCAGTCGCCGGAACAGAAACAAATCTGTCTTACCCGGAGCTGGGCCAAAGAGCGTGGGGATAAAGGGCCAGAGAGAGAGCCAGAGAGAGAGAGAGAGAGAGAGAGAGGGAGAGAGAGAGGAAGAGAGCCAGAGCGAGAGCGAGAGAGAGAGAGAGAGGCTCGCTGACAGTAAATGAACAATTAAATCAGTCCCACAAATATAAAACGGCTGTCACCATCCATTATATTAGTATTCAACTAAACTAGAGAACCAATCTTGTTGTAAGTATACTATACAGAAAACAAAACAATAACAAACCACCTCAAAAAAGAGGTTCAGAGAAAAAGAAAAATGGGACAACATTCATATACACACTGTACACAAACTCACCAGACAAAACATTAGTCACCTTGTGTGTTTAACGTGGTAGTACATTCAGGCTCCTGCAGACGGCGCTGCATGATAGGACTATAAATACCTACGGGGTGTGAGTGACAGGTTGATAGATTGAGAAGAGGTGGTAGAGTGCAGTGAGGGTCCATGTGTGGAAAATGGGTCCAAAGCAGATGTTAAATGATGGGCTAAAAGGAGTGACTGCATTTGGGCATGCCAAAGACCATAGTGTGAATGCAGTAGCTGAATTAGCAGGTATATGGAGGCGTTCGGTCATACGGGTCTACCAGCAGTGACACAAATCCCAGTCTACAGGGAATTCTCCTCAGATTTGTGCCAGGGAAGGCGTCCACCAAATCTGGTCCAACTGCACAATTCTCTGAGGCAGGAGTGTCTGAACATTGATGTGGCCCACATCCAGTCCATGCCAAACCCAATCACAGCTGTTATTCATGCTTGTGGAGGTATTACACACTATCAGGGACGTTTCAGTCACAGGTGACTCATTTTTTTTTGTCTGGTGAGCTTAAACACACACACACACACACACACACACACACACACACACACACACAAAGCAGGCTTGCACTGTGACTACTCTTCTCTGTGGATCTAAAAACCCTTAAATTATGGAGTAAATTATGTTTCATCAGAAGGACTTCTCCTGTAGATTAGTCATGGAAAATGACAACTGTGCAAGTTTTCCTTTTGTACCGAACAGCAAAAAAAAGGGTTGTAGCATGACACCTTTGATTTGTCTTACCAATGGTTTTCTGAGGTTCTATATGCATTTTGGTAATGGCAAAATAGTGGCATGCCTGGCTCTTTGTAAACAAAACAATAAATCCATTTTAAAAGTAAGATTTTTAGGCTATTATGTTTCCTTGCATTATGTCTCTGCACATGAATATGCTTATAAAAAGCACATCTTAATTTAGAGGCTACGGTAAACAATGTTTAACAATCTCAGGCATCCGGAGGCACATTCATAACCATTTTAGGTAAAAACGCTCTGGAGTTTTTAGCACCATTAAACCCTTAACACTTAACAATTTCATGGTCAAATTATGCAGACCTTACAGTCAAAACGCTGGCAAAAATTCCTCTTGGAAACATGCATTATCAAGGCTAACTGCCAACGAATCGCTGCAGATTCACTGCACAGGCAAACCCTCACTGATGGTTTTCAAACCAGGACAGGTAATCAAGTTTAATCAGTCATCGTCTGACAGCCCTGAAACATGATGTCCAGTATAAAGAGCAGATGAAACTTGGGATGATGAAAGAGTTTGGCCTCTGTGGGGCAAACACAGCCAGCACCCACAAAGTTCGTTCCATCTCCTTACGATGTCAACAGCCACAGACATCCTGACACGCACTAGAATACAAACAACTGCTTTATGGCAACTCTGAGCTTGAGCAGTTGTTTGTCATCCGAAATGCTGCCCGTCTGTCAGAAAACGTGAAGGCGTCTTTAAGACAAATTTAACCCAGCGCAGACTGCCTGGTGAGAATCTCGTCTGAGCTCTCCTAATGAAATCAATCTGCCACTCCGAAGAGCTTGCTGGGAACGAGAGGAAGGAAACACGATGGCCAGATGGCATAATCTGGACAAATTTGGGACCTGGAATCAAGCTGCATTACTAATTTCAGTATGTGAATTATAGACGATTTCACCAGGCAAGGATAAAGAAAATATTAAGATTTAATATGCTTCTGATTATTGCTGCTGCCGAACAAGGGGATCAAAACTCTCCAAATATAGCAAGGGCTGCAGCCTCAAAGCTCAAACAAAAATGTCATGGAACGTGCTGATCTGCTCATGAGAGTCTAAATTGACCGTTATATAACAAACGGGGAATAGAATCTAAACAAATACACGCCACCTTAAAGTGGCATGGAAAAAAAGAACAATATAATGCAACATCTGAGCACGTCTGTTAGCGCTGATAAGAACGCTGTGATTGAAGTTTGTCTGTAGCGCGCCGAAAGCGCCCATGGTTGTGTTTGGATTTGACCTCGGCGCTTGCATGTAACCGCGCAAGCAGCCTATTAATGAAGTGGAGCGTCTCGGGCGTGCCAGGAGATAAGCACCCAGCTGCTGATGTACTCCAACGACAAGGAGTTGATATTCGGGTGAGTTGAACACAAACACGGCCGTGTTGATGGAGAAGCGAAGCGACAGCTTGCCCAGTGTTGGTTCCAGTGGATTCGGAGGAGAGAGAGGGGGGGACGGATAAGGCAGCTAGAATTTGGCAGGGCCCCTGCAAAGAAGACAAATTGTTATGCAGTCTCCTGATTTGGCACGCTGCGCCTGGAGATTAATTACTCTTTTCTGCGTGCCTAACAGAACGGGCGCTGGAGGGGAGAGACCTAGTGACCGGCAGTGAAGGCTAGGAGCCCGGCCCTTGACGGCACACCGCCGGGCACCCGGAGAGCAGGAAGGCAACCAAGTGCCCCCCAAAGATAATCACAGCAAGGTGGAGGGCTGCTTTGGCATGGCTGGTAGGAACGTTTCAAGCAGGGATGATGCACCAATATGGAATTTCTGGACGGGTGCAGTAACTGATAATTAACGTTGTTGTTTGGATGCGTACAGACGCCAGAGACAACATTTTTATTCATATTTTAAGATTCACACAGTAACTCCTATAAAAGCACACTGTGCATAAGAATAAATGGTTCAAGTTGAATAAATGTTTCATCTTGCATAAGCATGACGAAGCAAAAAATATACACAGTCAAGTCACGTTATTATGACGAGCAGCTAATACCTACAGTAACCGCTGTATGCAGCACAGACAGCAAGTCAGTGTGGCAGTGACTGACTAAGGTCCTGGTAGGTATCTGGAACCATGTCATAGATATCTAGAGGCATGATGACTGCAGTGCATCCCACAGCTGCTGGTGGTCCCTCAGAAGTGCAATTGGGTTCCAGTCTGGGGAATTTGCGGGCCAGGGTAATACTTGGTTGTCTTGGTCATTCTATTCCAACCAACATCGGACATCTCTAGCCGTGTGACATGTTCTAACTGTCTTGCTCGAAGAATCCATCCGCCCCAGGGAAGACAATCAGCATGTATGGGTGTATGTGATCTGCAAGGATGGATTCATCCCCAAATCAGTTGAGAGTACCACTGATCACACCTATTTGAGAACGGTTTGGGTGTGGCTAATGAGCTGCTTGATTGACAGCTCTCTGCCCAACACTCAATAGTCTGCTCAGGCACTCATACACAGCTGAAATCATTATCCAGCTTAGGATGGATAAGGATGAACAGACGTGCAGTCAAGGCGACGTGAATGAATGAATGGACGAATGAACAATGGTAGTGTAGGAATAAAGGAATGATCGAGCGAGAGGCATCTACAGACAGGTGATCTAACTTGCCAGCTTTTGATTATGCTGGTTAGCTGTAGCTCACCAAGTTTCTCAGACTCTGAAACTGTTTTTGTGGGCGGGGCCAGAGGAGTCAGTCTTCTGATTGGCAGACAAATGCTTACGGAAGCACTACCCAAGATTTGTACCACCCAGTTTGAGAAATGTGGTGTATTATGTCAGGGGTTTACCTCTTTAGGGTCCCTGGGTCTTTAAGGACCACCTGAACAGCATTAGAAACTCTCTTTTTTAGGTCATTCGGTATCAGCACTTGACCGGTTCATAATGTTGGGCAGCATGCTGCAAACATGTATCTGAGTTTTGTTTCTATTGCAGTGATGCCTGTTTACAACAACATGCCAGATGTCTTGGAGTTGCAGAGGTTACTACAAAAGCAAAAAAGCAGAGTTTCTAATTAACAGCTAATTAACAACGCGTGAGACCTGACAGCTATGTAAGTCCGTTAGTTGGGCTTCTTGTGACATGTGTGATGAACTAAATAGGCTAAATCTCTAATCACGCCAAGCAGCAGCATTCAATGACACTGACGCTCATGCTGGATTAAATCTGCACATTTGTATTAACATAAACACAGATAATGAAGTGCGGTTCTTCTCGCACTAGTGCTTCTACATCATTCTACATCTGCTTGCATTTTTAAAACAGAAGGAGCAAATGGGAGCATGTTTCGTGCACACTGTAGAACCCTGCCATGTAGTCACTTTAAGGAAACTGAAAAGAACAGAAATGACTACACATACATGACTAGGCATTAATAAAAAACGGAAACTGGAAATACAGCCACAGATTAGGCTAATTTCCATGTGGTAGCTCAGCATCGCCACAGTTACACAGTACATTTTACCATCCATCTATACAATATTTGCACCCAGAAGGAAGTGTCGGACTGCAGTGCTATTGGGAAGGAAGATAAAGGTTACCAGGAACAATCAATGATGATAAATTTAGACTGATATGGGTAATATTTATTGAGCTACACATACAGAAGTATGTCTCTCAGTATGGTACCACAACAAGACATCTCAGCATGGAGTTGTAGAGGTTCCTAATGGTGTCCTGTGATAATCCATCCCATGCAGCTTGAATATTCTCACACAGTTCCTGCAGATTGTGCGGTAGGGGTGGAGGTGGAGTGACACCAGGCCTTCTGGACGTTTGACAACAAACCGTTCATCTTGGCACTGACCACGGTGCCTCCACACACAGATTCGTTGGTCGTCTCCACCAAGACAAAAGTGGGACTATATGTTTGTATACACTTGTATTTCACAGATACTGGCCAAATCTGCACATATAGCTGATACAGACACAGACACAGACACAGACAGACAGACAGACAGACAAATATAAATATAGATATATATATTTTTTAATTTCTCATTTCACAATGAATAATGTATTGGCCACTGATACATGGAGCACCTCCAAGTGCTTAGTCACAGATGTGAGGAAGGGCGCTGAGGACGGGGGTCTGGGGCATACACAAGTGGCACATTTGTGTCTGTGGGAGCACAGATAATAAAGGTGCCTCAAAACACAGGCCCAGAGATTAGCCTATATCACACCTGAGTGCTCTTCTACAGTCTCTGCAATCACCCCAGCCCTGGCAAGTATTTGTTTCAACAGACACAAAACAACACAGGAAGAGAAAACGTTTTAGCCTGATGGAGTTCTGGACTTTTGGAAATTTGGAATATGCATTTATTAATTGTTCTCTGATGCCCTATATGGAAGGTATATGGCATTGGTCAGGGGGAAAAATGGCCAGATGCAGCTTTGCACTCCCATTTACACGGCTATGATTTGGCCCTAGAATACAAAAAGCTGTTTTCCCATGAATAATTTGATGAGACGCTAGCTTACACAGCTTGTGTTGTGTTGTTAACTTCCTCTTCCGCCTTAAACAGTAGCACAGTTACTTTCTGCCACAAGTACAAGCTGTACCATTTAAGGTGGAACGTCTTATTAAAAAGCTAGCAAACAGGGAGCCAACTTCAGCACTGTTTAAAGATGAACATCAACCATAACTGTTGACACGTTTGGCTCCTTGTAAAGGGTATAAATAGGGTCAAAATGGCCTTAACCGCCTGGAACGATAGACTTGTCCATACCGTCCACATTTTCCATTATTCTGCCGTCATTGTATGCAAATTTAGGGGGTGTAAATATTAATGAGCCTTGACTGTTGTGTAACAGTTTAGGATTTTGGAGTCAAACCATTTTATGTTCCTCTTTCGGAAAGGCAAGATTTGTATTTGAAAGAGGAACAACAGTATTTTAGGTTCTATGCATGAACTCCCCTTATTCAAATACGCCACAGCATCTTTAAATTCATCCTAGGCCACGGAAGTCATAACTCAGAGATTAAACCTCCAGTCTTGCTATGACAACAGACTAGAAAATGTTTACATTTAATGCATCTTGGGAATGATAATACTTGGAATCTTTAATAAGAAGATTGTTTTATGAAAGCCACTTAAGCATAATGCAACCTCCCGGTCATTTCCCAGTAATATAAAAGGATTACCAAGCACAAAAAAAAAGAAAAAGAAAAAAAAGCAGAAGCAGCCGGTTGTCCATTACATAGATAGCACCACCATAAGAGAGCAATAGCGGTAATTGCTTGTATTACTTGGAGTTGAGACATCAGCCTTGGATTAAGAGACAGAGAGCGAGATTCCCCGCTGTTTCCATGCCATTGTGAGTGATTGCACAGAATAACCACCATGGAGCTGCTCAGCTGTAGAGCTTGGTAATGCACGGTATCCTATGGGCATTGGTCTGTTTTCTACTAGTCATATTTTTCCCAGAAAGGCTCTGGAACACAGTGGTGCACTGTAGTAAAACAGCATTATGTAGAAGGCTCCCACAGCGCGACAGAGAGCAGGGCTATGGCACCAGCTCAAAGGAATCCCTTTATGACTTTGAAAATATGTCTACAGGAAGACACCCATTTCCACCCTTTTAAACTCCCTCCTTCGAAGAATACCAAGACCTACATACTTAAATCTAGCCCCCCAACACTACCGTCTACAGCCGTTTGTCTTCATGCGCAGGAGCCGTGGTGCTTCCCAGACAAAGGGCATCCCAAAAACAAAGCCTGCAGGATGCTTTAGCACACCCGCAAACACCTAGCATCTTCCACGCCTGGCCGTTATTACTATGCTGGGGTGACAAGAAACGGAGAAAATAAAATTGCTTATGGATGACTGTAGCAGCTACCCGAGATAATTTAAAACATGAGTTAACTCTGACACACTTCGCCGGGCAAGGAAAAATTACGGCATCTCTGTGAAATCTCTCCAAAAGGTTTTGTGATGTAAAATTTACTGTCCTACAAATCAGCGCCTGTACCATCCATTAGTCTGCTTTAGCATCAACTTCTGAGCTCAGCTGCCTGCGACTTGGCTGGCAGTTCCTCTCTGCATACGACGACGCCTTTGATTACTGATGAGTAATTAACTCATGTCAGCATTTCACGTCAGCTAATCAAAATGCTTGTTAAAAAAAAAGAAAAAAAAAAGGGAACATTAATCAAACTGGAAAGCACTCAGTCCTCCATTATGCAACGGGACGGCAATTTTCTTGAATTAGGCAGACTGGAAGGGTTCCGGAGAGGGGGAAAAAAAGAAGAAAAAAAAAAAAAAAGAGGATCCTGAAAGAACACCACCTAATCATATTCACTCTAAAAGACCATTCAGGAAATCCTGACGCTGACCTAATGATGCCGAACCTGACGCAGTTACGTGGGTGGAGGTGGAACATAGATTTTGCTATTTCACAACGTTGTTCCTAAAGGCCGATGCCAGCATCAAGGAAGCACGTCATTAATTACATCAGCCAATACTGGGAATGAGTATGATTAGTTCCAGTCTACTGAACTGTTACCCCTCCTTATGAAACCTTGTGTTCGACTGATTACGATAAGCATTGTTTTTTGAGATCCTCGTGTCCGTGTGCTTCTAATTGCTTCACAATGCTGCAAATGTAATTTTCATCTCACTAGAGGTGCACTTACATGGGAATCGTGGGCTGAGATCCGATATTTTTCACCCACACGTCTGCAGATTTCAACTCATTATGTAAAAACTGAGTTCTTCATCTACCTGCATTAGCATTACACGATAAAGCAAAAAAAAGTCATGACGATGTTTATTTATGTAGGATTGCAAATATCATTAAAATTTTATTAAACGCAGAGATTTTAGTTCAGCAGCCCTTGGTCAAATCTAAACATGTGGCTGAAGCTGATTCATTTTTGAAGCAAGTATCTGTTGGCACCTAAATGACTCCCTTATCACTATGCATCACTAAGGAATCCAGTTATTATGATGCCAAAAATAGAGAATAATATGCCTCGCGTTTGCCTGATAACCCACATCAGGGTCAGTATTCCAGACCCAAATTAAGCCTAAACTAAAAATAAGAATGTAATTACGCTCGTCATCAACAGAACATTTGCACGAATAGTTGCACCCAGAAGGAATCAGCCAACAGGAATGAAACTTGGTGGGTAGGTTTGACACTGTGAGAAACAAATGATTCAAGTTTCACGCTTGGCTGCACATGTGACGTAAGCAAGCCTTATCGCTGTACCTGACTGACCCAACAGCCACGACTGCGGACATTCAGCGGCTGCCCTTAACACCACGTCAACATTGCCAAACACTGCAATGGTGTCATGCCAGACTGTCATGGAGTGACTCAGAATGGCAGCGGAAATCTTGGCAGACACGACGAACGAATCAGTGTGTGGAGGCACCATGGTCAGCACCGAGACGAACGGTTTGCTGTCACACGTCACACGTCCAGAAGGCCTGGTGTCACTCCACCTCCACCCCTACAGCACAATCTGCAGGAACTGTGTGAGAATATTCAAGCTGCTTCAATGGATTACCACAGGACACCATTAGGAACCTCTACAACTCCATGCCGAGACATCTGCCACGTTGCGTTAAGCCATACTGAGAGACACTCCTTCTGTATGTGTAGCTCAATAAATATTGCCCATATCAGTCTAAATTTATCATCATTTATTGTTTCTGGTAACCTTTATCTTCCTTCCCTGTTCTTTCAATGATGAGTGTATATGTACTTCGCAAGAATGCAATTACAACAAGTATAACACAAATGTTATTTCTAAAATATTCAAATACAGAGTATTACAAGAAAGCAAGAGCGAAAGAGCGAGTTCAAGAAGTTTCAGCTTCGAGACAAATCAGTATTTTCAGTTTTCAAAAACCAGGCGCATTATGTAAGACCTCAGTTTCCATTAACATCCTGGGGAGAAATGAAGCTCCATCTCAATAATGGGAATAGTCGCAGCAACAATGCTGATCAAAATATTTTCCTGCATCTCTTATGTAAGTGCATTTTACAAATCAACTACCATCATTACACACAAAAAAATCTCTACGCAGCTCCACAAAGAAGCAGCAAAACAAGGACAGCGCTATAAGGAAAGCTGCAGGAGTCTCCGTCGAAAGGCGCCATAAAGGCATTCGGATTCACTCGGGCCTGTTCAATTTGCCTGATTGCTCACAGCAGACCACCCCCTCAGTCTGTGTTGTCATGAGGGGTGAACCCCATGGTGCTGCACAGCAAGGGCTAAAGGGTATTAGCAGGGCTACAGATTGGAGGGCTGGCTGAGGTTGGCTGGGTCCAATCCTCTACCAAAGGGGGGGTTTAACCTCAGAGGGAAAGGGGTCAGAATATTCCCAGCTGTATAGAACAAAGCTGCACATGCAAAACGTTGTGGGCAACCTGTTTCTGTTTGGTTTGAACTGCTCAGACGGAGGCAAATTAAAGGATATTGTATAGGACAGTGACAGGGCAAGATGCAGAGCTCACTGCTAAAGGGACATTTAGAGAAAATACTACTGTTGTTATTATATGCCTACTGCGATTGTGATATGCCTTAAAAATGCATCAGTGAAGCCTTGATGGGAAGCAGTTGAAGACTTGACAGCATTATTTTCTCTCTCTTTTTTCTGGTATGACTTACATTTACCCAAACAAAGAATGTCTGGCTGGTCAGGATATTCAGAGAGCTCCCACATTCTGTAAACAGTATAACGATATTTCACGTTTAACACAGTTTTTGATTGAGACCTTGTGTCCAATTTGATATTCAAATTATTTTGTGCTAAACATAAACCAAATAAAGTCTTAATTCTACTCTAACCCTACATTCACACTAGCAGGCGACAAGTTGCTTACATCACTCTAAGTCTGTCGCGTGTGGGCGTGTACAAGGTCGAGGAAAGCTAGCTAGTTTTTAAAGCACATATTACTGACAAACAAATTGTATGGAAACCTAACTGCTTGCATTCGTGGCTACCTTTTTGGCCGGTTAGCATGCTAACCTAGCAAGCTATCAAGTGATCAAACTCCAACAACATCCGCTACTTTCTTCCACGCTTCATATTTCTTTAAATGTATATGTACAGAGACTCATCATACTAAATGGGAAAAGAAAAAACATGAGCTTCTCTCCCATGTTTACTACCACACTGCTGAGAACTGGAACAAAATGCTGGTAGGAACAAAAAGTTCAGAGCGCAGGGGCTGGGGACCTCAGACCTCCTCCCATGTCTACGATTGGTCCGAAGAATTTGCTGGAGCCAATCATTTACAATGTAGGTTCACAGCAACGTAATTCATTTGCATAAATTTGAGAAAGTCAACTCTATTTACTCCCATGGGAAATGATTGGGTGCTTGTCACTCTGTTGCCTGCTCGTGTGAGCGTAGGCTAACTCTGCAAAGTAGCACTTTCTAAAAATATCAATACACTTGAATGTTGCAGCATTATGCTTTCTGCAATACTGTGTTGTACCGGTCATCATAAACACATTCGACTTAATTAATTATTAGCTGATATGTAAACATTGGTGGCAGGCAGCGGTTAATTTTGTGTCGTGTTTAAACCCCCAATTGCTTGTTAGTAATCCATTTTCAGCCATTAGACTCCTCTACCCCCACGTAAACAAGCTGCATAGGGGCGCAGCGCTAACGTTATCATTAGCAAATCTCTACATATGTTGATGTGTTTTTATACAAATCAACAAGATGCTTTCAGCTGCCCACTTCTGATCACTGACAGTGGTTCCACAAAGCATTATAAATAAGAGACGCTCCACGGTTTGATGAAAATAACCATATTTACATTGCACGTGTCCAGTCTCATGTTATGGCATTGGCCAAACCATTTCTAGCATCCAACAGATTATTCAAAAAAGTGTCTCATTCAGTAGACCGGTTTCTGTGGAACGTCATCACAGAGATGCAGACGTACTGTATCTAGAGGACAAAAAGCAGAACAGAAAGCAACAACGACAAGTAACTGTGGTGTAATAAACACCATCAACCGCAGAGAACATGGAATGACAATAAACAATATAAAATAAAGTGAAATGAAGTTTTTTCACACTCTCTCTCTCATTTGCCCGACCGCTCTCTCCTATTTTGATAGGTGTATTTAAACACCAACCAACCAACCTTACTTATTCTGCCTTTAAGGAACCTGAAAACACAATGTCTATCTCCTGGCTCTCATTGTTCATGTGGAGAGCAGGGTGGATTTATGACAGGCAGTGAAATTTGTGCATGACTGCTTGGCTACCTTCGTTCTTACCCAAAAGCTGTTCAAAAGGACCCAACCTCACTACTCCTGATAACACACGCAGAGAGGATAGACAGAGTCCACCAACAACAGAACCAGGTAGGCTGATCCAAGTTCATAAGACATGTCAGCAAGCCATAAAGGCTTTTGTGATTTGTATCGCTCCTGCTAGCTAAACATTTATGGAACAGCAAACTTGGTGGGGTTTTCATTAAGCTCTTTTCTACCAACGTGGAATAAGTTTCGCTCTGATTCGCGGACCAGGTCTTGAACCGTTCAGCACATTTCCACCAAAATTAAATAGGTTTGAAACTCGATAGGTTCATTGCCTAGAACAGTAGGTTCTTCAGCACGAACTGTGACAACATCCGTGGGTGTCAGCTGTTGAGGAAAGAGAAGGCAACAATGGTGGCACCCAGTGGTCTGCGGAAGAAGCTCTTCTACGTCATCTTATCTCCAGTAGTTGATACATACTCGCTTTCTGGATAAAAACAAGAGTCTGGAATACCAGCACAAACGCTTGCAGGTAAACCATTTGCTCCGCAGCGCCCTCTGTTAGTGTCGTATCCTACCACGTTCCTTGGTTCCAATAAAAACCAGTGCAAATGCAGACTGGTTCCATGAATCACACCAATGTTCTAAAAAGCCAGATCCGGTTGAAGAACAAGGGTTCTTTCACTTGCACCAACATGGAACGGGTTCCGCTCCGGTTCGTGGACCTAATTTTGAACGGTTTGGTGCATTTCCACCAGGAAAAAAAAAAACAAGAAATTTGTTCCCAGCTAGTGTCAAAGAATAGTAGGTTCTTAAGCATGAATTGTGGTGACATTTGTGGGTGTGTCAGCTGTTGAAGAAAGAGACAGCAACAATGGTGACACTCTGTGGTCTGCTGAAGAAACACTTAATCACCACCAGTCGTTGATCCGTGCTCACAGAAACAAACACTTGCAGGTAAACTGTATGCATATGCTCCGCCATCTTGTTACTACTGTTTACTGCTGCTGTGCAGCGCCCTCTGTTGACGCTGATGGCGAAATAGGCTAGTAGACACCTAATGACTAGACACTATATTTTCTAGACACTAGAAAACTATCATGTAATTACACGTTATGTAATGTTATACAATCAAACAGAACCAACTCTGAAACGGCATATTAATATCAAGTCAAAAAGAATTTACTAACCCTGAGAAATCTATACTGATTACAACAGTTGACTAACAATCCTGTGACTAACTAGGTTACTAAAGTAGCCTCCCAGTAAGGTTTGGAAACAGGGACTCGTCTATAGCAAATTTCAAAATCCAATTAACAGGCATGATCAAAAACCTAGACTGGTGACTGGCTGTCTAAATTACACTCCATATGCATGTTGTTAGCGTCAGCGGTTCTTAAATTCTTCCTTTGAACAGGTTGTAAACCAATTCAACCTTTTTTTTTTAATGTTCAAAAGAGGGTATCAAAAAGAAGTATTGTTCAGGAATGGACAGCAAGGGTAAGCCATCATTACTGAACAATACCCAGTCCCAGTCCTGTGAATGCTGATTTCACAGTAACGATTATCAAATGCTACACTGTAGAGCCCCAGGGCACACTCCACCTCATAACGTTTCAATAAGTAGCTGCTAAAAGAATTTTTCCAGCTATGTCCTGTGCTTCATACGTCTTATGTGGCAACCCACCGCAATGCTCTGCAGAATCAATTCTGGAGGGAAGCACATCTGATGAAATAAAAGCAAGCCTTGCATATTCTCTCAGACACGGCCGTAATATTAAAAAAAGCCACACGTTCCCCTCTCAGAGGCCGGAGATACTAACCTCGGGCGGTCTGGAATCTTCCATTACTGACTGGAGGTCTCACTCACACTCCCTGTAGCATTGTTGACAGGGTCTTCACTTCTTTATTGAAAGACTCCATTTGATATTTATCTTGCTGGCTGTAGGGCTGAGCCCATCGTTTCAATGCTCTCTCCTTCACTCGCTTGCTTTGGTTTCATTCACATTCGAACTGAGGAGATACAGCGACCCCAACTAGGCAGGGGCGTTCGCATCTCTGCCTATTCAACTGGGCTGTCTCAAAGAGCCCATCTTCTCTCGCCACAGAGATTGGTAACCTCGTCAAGCTCTGACCTAACCTCTAAAACAAACCACCGTGGACATCCCCCGTTACCGAAAAGTGGTTTGAAAAGATGCTGGGCGGCCACGGCGCTGAATCATCAACAGAGAACTACACAGCTATGCGCCTCAAGCCAATATTTCTCAGACATTAAAAAGGTGGCACCCTGTCTGAATGCTTTTGGACTCGACACAATTCCCGGCCGCCTGCTGAGCCAAAGGAGAAGCGGTTATAAAACCGTGAACATGATTAGAAAACTGCTTGAAGGAAGCTCATCAGACTCAATCAGACCGATCAATGCAAGTTTTAATCTGAAAAGAGACCAAAATAACGTCAGGTCTGGGCTACGCAGCCGGTTTCTAAGACCTGCTCTGGCTCGACTGCAAAAAGGTGCTTAAGTCTATCTAATAATCTTCATAAGACACTTTAAGTCTCGCTTTACTTTATCAGCACTTCACCGTTTGGCTTATAATGCAGCTTAGGCTTATTCCCGAAGCAAGCATTGGCCACATAAGCATTACGTCATAGGAGCGTATTCAAAAAGCCCTGTTAGCATAACGAGATAGACCTATACCTCCATCTCCAAGCTTCAAAGACTAGATTGCTTCAAAGACTAGATTATCTGATACACGATCATGCCCACATCTGATACACTGTGGTCTATCAGCCAATGTGGCGGTTCTCTCTCAGGTATAGAGCACTGTTATTTCAAACAGCAGGCTGACATCACATTGTAAGGAGTTATGAGGTGTCTTGTTACCTATATAACCCCCTCAAGCAACCAACAGCACATACAGAGCTGGGCAACACCTTCACAGAGCAGCTATTCCAAAGCAGCTGCTCCATAGCAGTGACCACAACTAAACTAAATAGGTCACACCTGAAAATGGCCCATGTCCTTCACAGAACAGCCCATAAACAATAACCCATAAGCACGTTTATGTATATAGGCCTACATGCACTTTAAGAGGAAGGTCTTTCATATGTTTACATGAATAAATAGTTTAGATGTAAATAAAGTCATTCAGAGGGTCTGATGTGAAACACTCATCATTCAAGAGAAACTCACTCAAGTTAGAATTGTTCACAGTGGTGGTGTCAGGAACCAGATGTCGCCTAAAGCGTTTACTGCCTCTGAAAGCTACAGCTGAGCATTAAATGGTTACTAATATGTCCCCCGAGGCAATGTGTTACTCTAGTTTGAGACAAGGTAAAATATATGTCTTTAAAGCAACCATTCAGGGCATTTTAAAGGAGCAGTAAGTAACACGACACAATCTCCACATAGTCCCTCCTTAATCCTGCCACCCAGTTACTTACCAGCCTATAAAAATCGCAGCACGTCCAGCATCAAACCTCATCCCTTTATTTGTCAAGAGCGTTGCCAGCAGTGAAAAGAAAGAGAACTGTTAACCTTTGTTGTGCTGCTACGTCCGTCGCCTGTTTTCTTTGCTTTACATGTGTTTCCTTGCCGAGAGTGGGCAGCGAAGGTATAGGCTTGAAGTAATGGTCCGATCACAAGCTAGAAAGCTGCAGCCAACTGGACAACACAAGACCGGCTGTGTGTGATGCCCATAGAAGTCTGTTGTGATTGGTGAGAATTTCCAGTGTGTAGGTCAGCTCAGCAGCCCCAAAGCGCAGACACTGGGCATCAACGGCCATCGTATAGACTGTCTGGCTCACAAGGACAGAGCGACCCTTGAAATAAACATTGGTGCTCCGACTTTCTGAAAAACTACTCCAGTCAAAATCACATCTCACTGGTCCCACATTCTGGTGGACAAATCTGAAGGCAGAGTGGATGCTACAGTGATGCACCATCTCCTCTTCAGGTACAAAGAGGTATTACAAGACAAGACAGAGCTAGCTGGTTAGCATGCGGGACGAATCTGAAGGCAGACTGGATGTTACAGCTACTACATATCGTCTCTTCAGCTACAAAGAGTTATTATACATGACAGGATGAGACGGGGCTAGCTGGACAGCATGCTAACTTGTGAATAACTTCAGATTAAAACACATGAAAAAAAAAAAATACTGGGTCTTTTTACATATTGCTCCTTTAAGGCAACGTTGTACCAAAAATAAGGACCCATAAAAATTTTGTTTCCAGATTTAACACTAATTTATAATTACCAGCGGTAGATATACAAATAAAAAGGATGCAAGTAGTTCACAAAATGGACACGGTGACCCCTGGTTCCCATCGCCAACACCGTAAAGAAATTTGAGTCTCCACACTGAACCACCTCACCTTAAAACACTTTGGATGACTTTGCTTGCAAGTGACTGACTGAATTCGGCAGACAGTTAGAAAACCTCAAATCTATAGTTTTTCTAGGTCAGTTGTAGGGAAAGACAGTAAGGACACACAACGTAGCGGACAATGACATAACGTTAAAGGAAAAGCCCATCCATTCTTAAATACATCCACATAATGAAACGGTTGGCATGTAAACAACGAGGTGTTTCAGGGTGGTCTGGCGTGAAATGCTCCATTACAGCACATTATAGAGCAAATCACAGAGTCAGAACTGCTCACGGTGGTGGTGGTGATGGGAACCAGACGTCTGAAGAGTATCATGCCTCTGAAATCTCCCTCCCAGAAAGTTACTACATCAAATCGATAGACCTCCGCTGCCTGGTGTCCGACACACTTTCCATGATGGCTTTGGTGACCGAGTTTGGGCCGAGTTTACATTTTAATCCATTTATGGCGGAGAGGTACATGCAGGGTGTTAGTAGTTAGTAGGCAAAATAGTCCCTGAGGGAAACAGAGCTTTTCAGATTCACCACTGTTTTACCACCACCAACAACACCGTCACCAACACCACCATCAACACCACCACAGTCACATACAGAAACTACTGGAAGGCAAATAAAATGGCTATATGGGTGTTGTTGACGTGGGGACCCGCGGTTCGATTCACCACCACTGTAAAGAAATCAGAGTCTTTGAAAGAGGGTCTCTACAATGAAACACTCAACACAGAATAAATCGGTTTACACCTGAAGTGCTGAATTATTCACCAAGTGGTGGAAGCCCCCTTCACCTTCTTCCAGTCGTGAACCAGTGAAAGAAAAGTCACGCAGCAACATTCAGGTACACCAAGCCCACTGAAACACTGCCAGAAGACTGAGCTTAGAGTAAGAGTCTTCATAACACCCGTGATTTAGCCAGAGAGAGATTAGGGGCTAATTTGCCTTGCTAACTTACTTAGTTACTCCCGGCTAGCTGAGCCAGAAAACTCGACGGTTACCAAACGAAACTTTGAGCAGGGCTGCTAGCTTGTCGGCTAAACCTGCGGTGCCTGAGCCTTTAGAGAAGGTACAGGTTTATAGCAGCTCTTAGCTTTCACTCGGCGCTAGTGTGAAGTAAGTTAGGTGTTTAAATAACACTGAGGGAATTAGCTAGCTAAGCTAACTGACTAACTAGCCCCTTTTAAGGAGAGTTCTAGCAGCTAGACAGTTAGCCAAACAAACAAAAAGTTACTTAAATCCAGTGCTAGACAGTCGATAATAGGAAGAGCTACACTTTCCAGCTAAGCTAGTTGACATTAGCTGCTTACCGTCCAGTTCTTTAAAGCTGCCGGAGCCAGACAGCTGCCTAACTGTGTAGTAGCAGCAGCTCCACCACCACCACAGCCACACAGGAGGGTCGGTGGTGTTAAGTTATTAGCCGGTGCTGAGGTACAGCAGACCGCTAGCAGATTTCCACATTGTTCTCCACTCATTCCTTCGCGAAGGCACAGTCCAGCTAGCAGGCTAGCTAGGTTTGAGGAGGGATTCACCAGAGTCAGAGCCAGCACTGGCATTTGTTAAAGCAGCCAGTTAGCCAGGAATGCTAGACGCACACACACACACAACATAACGGACTGCTAACGTTTCCCACAGAATCGGTTTGCTGCCCGTACGGCTGCTAGCGAAGCAGCTACACAGCTATCCGACCGAAAGCCCAGCAGATATAAAGACCGACATGCTCACCAATTCACTGTCTTTGCCGGAAGCAGGAGGATGTAATGCCTTGAATAAATCCAGTGAAGCTCGGCAAATGAATGATATCAGAGCTGCATTTGTGCGCTTGCGTCTCCTCCGACTCCGGCAGAAGTGGGGCGCCCCGGTTTGAACGTGGAGAGGCTTTCCTGCTGGCAGAGCCAGAGATAAGTCGTCTCCCTCTCTCCCAGCTCCAGCTCCGCGTTACCAACTCCACCGGAGGGGGACTAGCTGCGCTGCAGTGCGCCGGCGAGGCGCTAGGAGGCGCTAGTGCCCGGCTTTACTCTCCAATCACAAACAGCCAATGAAAGAATTAGCGTTATAGGGTTTCAGCTACAAGGCCCACACCCTCACATCCAACGGGGGGCAGTGGGAGAAAAATAGCCCCTGTAGGAGCAATGTTCATTTATTGGAAAGCTAAATCATGTTTGTGTTTAACAGGTACATGATGATGACACAAAAAAACTGTGCACAGTTGGGGGAAATAAACTGGAGCAATAAAAAATAAAAAAATAGAAAGAAAGAAAGAAAACTGGAGCAGCAGTTTATTTTAAAGCAATCTTTTTTTGTGGTGAAGCTGAATGCAATGGTTTAACAGGCATATCCAGCATTTATGTAGGAGGCACAGGAGGAGTTTATGGTGCCTCCACACACCCCAGGGACTCTGTTCAGACTTTGAGAGGTTGTCGGGATAGCTTACCTTGAAGGTGGAGCAGCTATGTAGCATCCCTCTGCTGGCTAGCACCGCCGTGGGAGTTGGCAGTTCTCCCCCGCTGCTGTTTTCGATAAAAGACCATTTGCTTCGTCTGCATAGAAGAACACTGAACAAACCGCAAGGAAGACCTGCCATTCACCACTAATGATGGCTAGGACAGTAAGGCAGGGGGCCAGTAGCAACTCCTGTTCATGGTGAATACATAGACCCCCCTCGCTTCCCGACAGACTGATACAGTAACACACAAACAGCACGTGTGCACAACTGAACAACAACAACTCATATACGTAAAATGCCCCTTTACCGTGAGTTCAGCGTCTACCGAGAGCCAAAATGCATGGCCACTCTGCATGGCCATGACTCCAATGCTCCTACGACCACCCAAGCCATATTATACACTCATCATCAAAAGAATAGCTGCACCCAGAAGGAAGTGTGGAACTGCAGTGCTGTTGGGAAGGAAGATAAAGGTTACCAGGACCAATAAATGATGATAAATTTAGACTGATGTGGGTAATATGTATTGAGCACATACAGAAGTTGTGTCTCTCAGTATGGAGTCGAGCCACCATGTTTGCTAACCAACATGCCAGACGTCTCAGCATGGAGCTGTAGAGGTTCCTGATGGTGTCCTGTGAAAATCCATCCAATGCAGCTTGAATATTCTCACACAGTTCCTGCTGATTGTGCGGTAGGGGTGTAGGTGGAGTGACACCAGGTTTTCTGGACATGTGGCATGAGACAAGTAACTGTTCATCTTGGTGCTGACCACGGTGCCTCCACACACGGATTCATTGATCGTCTTCACCAAAATAAAAGAGGGATTCATCAGTGAAGATGACCCGCTGCCATTCTGAGTCAGTCCATGACACCATTGCAGTCTTTGGTGCCGTTGACGTGATGTCGTCATAATGGTGTGGGGCATGTTGTCTTGCGTCATGCAGCCGTCTGCCAATGGTTCTGGCACTAACAGGATGACTCATGGAGGGCATCACTGCTCGATAAATGTCAACAGTTGTGGCTGTTGGGTCAGTCAGGTACAGCGATAAGGCCCCTCTTTGCTCATGTCACATGCGTGGCCGAGCGTGAAACTTGAATCATTCGCATGTCTCAAACCTACAATAGATGACCAGTAGAAGTGATGAGGTGAGATTAGGTTTGGCACTATCATTGGAGTAGGAGAGAAAATAATAGGTGCCACTTACCGGGGGCGGCTTCTTCCTTTGTATTTCCTTTGTATTAAGAGATTGTAGACATCTGCTCATCCAACACTTCTTCAGAAATCAAGAGCATTAATAGGGAGTTTGCCTATTGCTGCAGTAACACCCTCTACTCTTCTGAGAAGGCTTCCCACTAGAGTTTGGAACACTGCCATGAGTATTTGACTGCATTCAGCCAAATGGTGGTCAGGTACTGATGTTGGATGATCTGTTCTAAATACAAACAGCATAAAGTGGCTGAATTCGTATTTGCATACCTTTAGGCACATAGTGTATCAAGTTAATGCTCATTTTCTCTCTTGAGCCTATTTCATATTTAAACTGGACAGACGTACAGCAACCCAAAGTATGGTCTGTTCTATTGTGCTGTTTCAAAGAACCCATCTTTTCTCGCTATAGAGCTTTCTGACCTCTTCACCCTTACACAGCTTTGCAGCTGCAGAAATCTGATCACTGACCTAACCTTTAAAGCGAACCACTTTGCATGTATCCTGTTACTCAAAGGTTTTGTGCTCTTGAAAAGATATTGGATGACTGCTGCAGTGCGTTATCAAAAGGGACCAATATTTTTCCATCTATTTTCATTTTTGTGTCAAGACGTTTTGGAACATTTCATAAATGGAGGCCTCACAAAACTGCCTAAAGAAACGAGTATATCTGTATTAATATAGGAAACCATATAATGTCTAGGGTGCTGTATAATAACCAATACGTACCTAATAGCATGTAATACCTCTACAAGCACAGACAACAGCTGTGATTGGATTTGGCCTGTACTGGACACGTTTCTGGATGTAGGCCACATCAATGTTCAGCCACTCGTACATCAAAGAATTGTGTCAGTGGTGCCAGATTTGGTGCCAGATAAATTAGCAAGTACAGTGCAAAGACAAAAAGACTTAAATAGACATAGTAAAACAGATGTGCAAGATGTGCAAGAGCAGTAACTGTGGATCAGAATAGTAGTGAGAATAGCAGCTAATCCTCAGGTAAAAAGCTATAGCAGTTATACAGTAGAGATGTGCAGTATACAGATTACACAGCTCAGATGTTCACGTATAGAGGTCTAGTTAAAGTGCAAGTGCATACAGTCCTATGGGCTAGAGGAGCCCAGTGCTGGAGTGACCAGGGCTAGATCAGTAGCAGTCTTAACAAGGAAGAATCCTTATGTTACTCGGTAGGAGCAAAAGACAAGGCCTGGTTGTCCAGCAGCTTAATGTAGGCACTGTGGTTCTAATTTACTGTAACCTCAACCAAAGAACCCATTTCCATGTAATTACAACAGCCCCAGAACATCATAGAGGGGACTGATTTTTTGTCCAGGGATCTTATTATAGTATAGAAATTACTATACAGTATAAGTGATTATTCTTCCTTATTGGGCAAATGCACTTAAGCTCACCTGCCTTTAGGCAAGACTATCAGTGCACTTAAATCATGGTCTCTCAGGTTCAATTCTAGTTTAAACAATGCATGTTTAAACATGTCATGTACATGGCTGTTAGTTGCGGATATTAATTTCACTCTGGTGATCGTTTTCAAGAATAGTGATGATGATGATGATGATCATCATCATCATCATCATCATTATTATTATTATTACATGGTAACAATGTGCATCAAAATGGCTTGGGGAAAATTTTCATTCAGTCTAAAAGGAAGCGTAACGTTTTTTGTTGCTTTAAGTGGATGACTCTTCAGCTCCTCCTCCCCCAGTACATCTGGCCACTGATTATAACATAAAGTCCTCTCTAAGTCAGGCTTAGGTCTCCATTAGTGATGATTAATCGCTGATATTCAGCCGGACTCTTCCTGAGGCTACGCTGATAGATGCGTCTGAAATGAATGAGATAATTTAATCTCTTGTGCAGCAATATATTTTTCCCAGTCCACCTTAAATTCTGCAGAGTATTGTTTGTTAAACCGCTGAGTGATTTGAAATTCATACATTGGCATGAGATCAGATCACCATTACAATCAATGAGGTCTAATGTTATTGGTTTGGGGGTGGGCGGAAGTGTCCAGTGTTTCTTCTTTAGAAGCGTCTAAAGTTTCTTTCCCAGAATCAATCCTCACGAAAAGATCGATAAAGATGCTTGCTTTAACCCTTTACTGCAAGGTGTTGCCATTTGGCAACAAGTACCTTCTTTTCATTTTAACTACAATGTAAAAAATGTACCTCTTTTCAAGGTTTTACGTGTTAAAAGGACACATTTTTTAAAACAGAAGCCCCCCTTTTGCAGTTAGTACATCCTATTTTCAGGTGCAAAATACTTTTGGGGCTTGGGGGCATTCATGATGCACTAATTAACCTCTTGAACCCCCAGAAAGTCCCAAATTCAAAATCCTGAGGCATCACTGAGAGTAAATGTATTATTGCTCAACCCTCCATCATCTCTGAGCTTTGGTTTTGTTGACTAACTAGGGATGCAGTATTGATCTGCCTCTGGGTGGCGCTGTAGCACATTAGTTTACCGAGTTGGTCCTTTATCCAGAGCAACTGTAACTATGTACAGGATAACTCTAAAAAGCTTTACAGCATGTCATAACCTGTTTGGAAATCTGAAAACTCCCACGACTTTGGTGGAAAGACTGAATTGTTACTCAAACAACAATATTTTCAATATAGTAGCAACTACGCTGTGCTATATAGTCCAGACATTCCAAATAGAATTAAAATTATGTTAATTTAACAGNTTATCATTCTTTTTGAGATTATTGTCAATTTGTTCTACGTGGTCTTTATTTTAAGTTAGTTTTCCAGATTAAAATCCATTTAAATTTCTTTTTTCAATCCCTTAAACTGTAATTGCTCGGCTACACTGAAAATGAGTTAATGTATCTCTGAGTGAAAATATAGACTGATCGATTAATTAATTAATTGATTGAGTGAGTGAGTGATTAGTACTCCCATACAGTAGGGGGCGATATGCTTTAGCCCTAACGGCTCCGACTGAAGAACACAGCGAGCACTTCCGCACGCTCTACGGTTACGGCAAAATGGCGACATCCTTGGGGGCTAACACGTACAACAGACAGAACTGGGAGGACTCGGTGAGTATAAAACACTTTTACACACGTAACTGCGGTTGTTGTATGTTAGCAGTTTTATGAATATACACGGTTAGAGGGAATATTTCTTCGTGGCTCTGTCCAGACTTTCTGTCCCGGTTAGCCAACGTTAGCCTGCTGCAGCTAATCGGCTAACGGTGCTAACGCGTTAGCTAATTTCCGCACGTAGCTGAAAAAGAAAATAACTTCCAAAGCTAACAGTCGAGCTAATTTGTGTATTATAATCTGTTTACGGATTATATACCGTTATTATATTTAGCACAGCTGGTATTTAACGAAGCTAAAAGTCGCCGGCCTCTTACACGAATTTTCCCGTCCCACCTTAAATGGTGCAGGAGTTACATTCTGGCACCTCATGTGCCGGAACCCTCATCATTAAAAGTGGAACGGAAAAACACGAACAACGAACAGCCAGCGAATAGGAAGATGGTGTCACTTTGTATTCAGATGCCTCAGATGCGTCTTCTTTATTACTGAGGTCAGCTGCTGTTAGTGTGCACCCCGTTACTAACACAAGCATTGAGCTATGCATACATGGCTGGTATAATCTCCACAGGAAAGCATTGCCAATAGAACGAGGCAGAGGTGGAGCAGCTGCACATGAGCCTAAAGTCATCATGTCCAAAGCCAAACACTGGCGCTCCATCCAATACCTTTGAGATGAGCTGAAGGAATCCAGAACTGATCACCACACACACACACACACACAGTATAGAAGGAGGCATTCTTGAAAGCAGGGTCACGACGTAAACAGTCCCTCAGCAAACACCGAAGGATACGATGGCCGGAGCATCTGTGGCTGAGACTACTGTTTGCTTGGCTGAACTTAGCTGCAGCAACAAAACTTTGATTCACGTCATACCAAGTGCCGATAGCCTGGCAGAATCCTGGCAGTGCGACCTGGTTAACCCACTTAAGACATGTCTGTCTACATGTGGGTGGAACTTCTGTGGCTGAGGCTAGCCTGTCTGTTGTATTGGCCTGGTCATAATGTGTTCATATAAACTTATATATTCTGTTACTTATGATCACTTATTATTAGATTCATTTTATTATTATGGTTAATTTCTTCATTTATTAATCAGACTCATCATGACTGTCAATTCTCTATTCTCTGCTTTAACAGGACTTCCCTATTCTCTGTCAGACATGTTTGGGTGAGAATCCTTATATTCGAATGGTAAGTATGAAATATTTGAGACCCTGTTTACTCCTGGTCATTTAATGCCTTTTGAATATCCGTCTTATATGTGGTCAGAGAGTGTCCACATAGGAATACTGGTGTAAAAGCACTAAAGACACATTTAAAACAGATTTAAATCTGTTTAATTTGGCCAAATGTTACACAAGGGTAGAAGTCTCTCCAAGCCATATTCATCAACCAAAACTCCTCTTAGTATTGGGACAGGACCTTCCTGTGCTGTTCTGTGAAAGGGGGATGTATGCCTACTTGACTAAATGGAGGCATAACTCCTCCTTCAGTTCAGCTCTTGACTTCTGTTTCTCCTTCAAAGGCTCAAAGGAGAGGTTCAAATAAAGCACCGGTTTGGTGAATCTTTACTCTTTCTTGTTATTCCCTGCCTTACTACAGTACATTACGTCTTAATTTACGTGTTGCATGACTGGAGAGACTAATCTTGTAAAGCCAGTATGAGGAACTGAATAGTGTGAAGCACAGTTGTGATGTTGGAGGAAATGTTTTGATCAAACAGGAAAGTCCAGGAAAAAATGAGAAATGACATGCGTGGTTGTTGTGTATGTAAACTGATTTGCGTAGTACTTAACATACAGCGTTCAGATCTCAGTCTGACTAACCAGATATACATTTTTACTACAAAGTGTAAATATGGTTTGCACTCATTCATAACTTTTTTTTATGGCCAATTCCAGTTTCCTCACAGCAAGAGTGACCAAATTTTACATTTATTTATTTATTTATTTATGTATTCATTCATTAATTCATTGATTTTTTTTTTTAGAACCAAAGGTGAAAACCCATTAACACACTAGTTCGATTCTAGCACTATTTGTTTATCAAACTTAATATAAACTTTGCTTATTTGAATTACTTAAATCAAATACATTGTTATTATAAGAGGCAGTAGGCTATTTAGCACAATGAGCATAATTATGGTGCAATGTTTTGATATAGGGTGTAGCAGCAAATGCACTTCCCTGATACATTGTTTACGTTATAAAACTGCAATTGGCATTTCATGTTTTGAGCAAAAATGTGAGTCCAGGTTTTATTATTGGTCCAATTAATTTGCATTGGGCAGGACTTTCTGCACAATGCATATTATTTCAATAAAACTGTCATTAAAGCCACATTCAGAATGCTTTTGATATTGATTATTTTTTGAGTTGTTTTATAGAGGATCAATAGAAGGATCTTGTGTTTGTTAAGGCTAAACAAATACTGAACACAATAAAAACAGTAATAAAAAATATTTATAATGCAGCTTGGTGAAAATCTCATGGTGCTAATCACCTCGTGATGAAACGCATCACCTCACTGTGTGCTTCTTTTGTTGTTTTGTGTAGACCAAAGAGAAGTATGGCAAAGAGTGCAAGGTAAGGTTATAAACTTGATAACGTTTAATCTAATCAAATTGTTTTTCATGCTTAATTAATTCAAGCTATGTAAAAACCAACTGTGTAATTACTGTTCCTCTGAGCATTCTCAAACACGTGCAGTGCTTTATGAGTATTTCCACCTGTTCCATTTCAGATCTGCGCACGTCCTTTCACTGTGTTCCGATGGTGCCCAGGGGTCCGGATGCGCTTTAAGAAGACCGAGGTGTGTCAGACGTGCAGTAAGATGAAGAATGTGTGTCAGACCTGCTTGCTGGATCTGGAGTATGGTAATAAGCAGGCCTCTTTTTAACATCCACAGTTGACATTCGCTTGTGATTCACCATTTCTTCCAGTCACGCTCATGCTAGTGCTGCTAGTGTACATTCTGTAGCTGATCTCACATTTGCTCATTCCTTTAAAAAACCTTTTTCTGTTTTCTTTCTTTGTCACAGGTTTACCTATTCAGGTCAGAGATACAGGCATGTCTGTCAAAGATGAGGTGCCAAAATCGGATGTGAACAAAGAATACTACACCCAGAACATGGAGAGAGAGGTGATTATACCGTTGGGTATTTCTGTTATTGTTGTTATTTTTATTTTTATATAGTTAATTATTATTTTTGTTATTGTTTATTAATATTACGAGGTTAAGAAAAACATTGCACATGCAACATAATACTTTTGGGCAGTCTGAGCTTTTCTAGGCACTTTTATCATTGTGTTGTTACTATAAAACATTGCCTCGCATCGTTTTCAGATTGCTAATTCTGATGGCACACGGCCAGTGGGTGCACTGGGGAAGGCCCCTGGGTCCAGTGACATGCTGCTGAAGTTAGCACGCACCACACCCTATTACAAAAGAAACAGACCCCACATCTGCTCATTCTGGGTGAAAGGAGAGTGCCGGAGAGGAGAGGAGTGTCCCTACAGGTGGGCTACAGCGCTAGGTCCATGGTCATGTCTTGACTAGTGGTCATCACAAGACTTGCTATTAGTAATAACCCGCGGACGGTGCTTTTGTAGTTTTTGAACATTTGTTTCTCAACCCTGGCCCTGGACGCACCACGCCCGGGCCATTTTAGTGGATTCCCTGCTTTAACACACACCTCTGAAAGGGCTTGTTATTGGGAGCAGGTGAGATGTGCAGGGCAGGGTTGAGAAACTGTGGAGTGAAATGTGAAAGAGATGTGGTAATTTTTTAAAATCAAACTTTGTTTAGAGTTGTGTTACAGTTATGTTTGTATGTATCTATTACCACTATATTGAGTAATGATCTATATTAATTAATGACCTTGGTTGTGGTAGGCACGAGAAGCCCACTGATCCAGATGACCCTCTGGCTGACCAGAACATTAAGGACCGTTACTATGGCATTAATGATCCTGTGGCTGACAAGCTTTTGAAGCGAGCTTCCACCATGCCTAGACTGGACCCACCTGAGGACAAAACCATAACCACACTCTATATCGGCGGACTGGGAGATACCATTACAGATTCAGAGCTCAGGTGAGTGCACTTCAACGTTTAAGTGGCAATGGGATCATGAAAATGTTCTCTCTCTTCTTCAGTAATAATTAGGGAGGTAGACGATTGTGGGGTTTTACAGTTGTAGAATACATACACATAATTCACTGTAGTGTCTGTTTGCCTAATTGGGTATTAAGCATGTTCAGGTTGGAGGGAAACAAACCATTTTTTATACACAGCAATATAAGATATCTGGGATTTTCAAACACTGTTGAAATATTTTCGAAGAGCAGGGAGTAATGTCCTGTTTGGGATACTCTAACTACTTACTGAATTGGCTTATATCAGTCATGTAAGAGTGACTGGGAATACCCGGCAAAAACCTTCATGGAGTTCTGTCTTGCCTGTTCACAGGAACCATTTCTACCAGTTTGGAGAAATCCGTACCATCACCGTAGTACAGAGGCAGCAGTGCGCTTTCATCCAGTTTGCCACGCGACAGTCTGCAGAAACGGCTGCAGAGAAATCCTTCAACAAGCTCATCATCCATGGCCGACGCCTCAATGTTAAATGGGGCAGGTAAGAAGTTAACAAGCACAATGAGGAAAATTCTGAACACTTTACTCCCATTATATGCAGAACTGTTTCAGGCCTTTAGCTTTTTTTCTGTCCTCCAATCAGGAGGTTTCAGAGGAATTGTGGTAACCTGTGCCAGAAGGAAGGAAGTCATCACCTTAAACTCAGACAGAATGCAGTGCAATGAACTGCATGCAATAACTAACAGTCAGAGAGATACAGTGGTTACCAGCCCTGGAGATTTGTTTTCCTATAGAGTCTAGATCCAACCACATTCTGCTACAACGTCCCTGATTGACTAGTGCCTGATTGACTAGGTTAGATCCATAACCAGTGTTGGTAAACACAGGCTTAATATATGTCCATGAAACTAGTGGGGTTTTTTTTGTGGTTTTTTTTAGTGACTTGATTATATTTGCTTTTTTGTGAACAATGAATAAAAAAAAGTTATTGTGTAATACAGATATTCAGAAACTGACATTTTTGGAAATCCATGGATTGGCATTTCTGAAGATTCTGACTAATCCAGTACATCTGTGCTTGGATATCTTTACCAACTCCATGTTTTGCTTTTGTGTGGAATAGGTCCCAGGCAGCACGAGGGAGGGAGAAAGAGAAGGACGGCGTGACTGAGAGTGGAATGAGACTGGAGCCTGTGCCAGGCCTCCCAGGAGGTAAGGAGCTGTGGAGCCTGCTTCTGGGCACCCAGTCAAGCTCAATGACTGTTAAAGGTATTATAACTTCCCCTAGATTTGCACAAGGCAAGGAATGGTAAAGGGGCTTTTGCTGCTACTGTGAAAACCTAGGACAATGGCAGTAAATGCACCTTCTTATTATAAGCATATGCTGTCAAGCAATGCAGACACTAGTTTAGATGATGGTGTTTAATAATTGCTTTCTAAAGCAGTCAAATCTCTGGAGGAAGGTAGGATGGAAGTATGCAGGCCATGCCAGATGTATCCTTTAATACCTTGATAATAAACCTTTAATAAGTCTCAGTGCTGAATGCCTCAGGTAGTATATAACTCGGTGTTCTTTGCAACAGCACTGCCGCCACCCCCTGTGTCTGATGACGATACTCCTGCCAACTATTTCAACTTGGGTCCTACCAGCGCTCCTGCAGTCATGAACTTGGGAATCCCTCCTCCACCTGGTGTAGCTATGCCTCCGCCTCCAGGTATGTCTTTTAACCCAGCTTTAGACCAGGGACCAACCGACACGTAAAGGAAGCATAATGTCTCTTTGTTACATAAGAAAACCACAGTCTGATGATATTTTGAACCACCAAACATACTTTTTAGCACTTAGGAAACTCTAGCTAGTTTTAGTGTCCAGCATTATGAGAGTTCATGTTATTTAATCATCCACTGGGCTAGGCATTATGACAGTATTCATTATTATTATTGTAATATATTACATCACAGTGTGCTAGTCTGAGCACAACATGCATGTCAGTATGTCCTGCGTAAAACAGCCTTTGTATGACCTGAAATGATGCCGCAAAAGCTTTCTGTAAAAAACAACTCTGAGTACTTTACAGTGCTGGTGATGGGAACCAGGATGTGTACAATGCAAATATATCCATTTTATGTAATATCCAAAGCAACTCAACCTACATGATGTCTTTTGACTGATAGTTAGAAGTAATGTTAATAAAGCTAAAATAGTGGTAAATCTGAAAAAATTCTGCATTACCCCACATCTTACACTCTGGGGAAAAAACCCAAACGATTCAGGCCAAAACCTCCCATTAAAACTATAATAAGACGATGTCTCAGGTATTAGACAGCATGTCCTTAGCCGTTTCATTTATTTCATTTATTTCATTTCACCAAATGTCTGGTTCCCATCACCACCAATGTGAGGAGTTCTGACTCTGCTCTAGTTTCTCTAGAATGGCAAATTTCACATGAAGCCACTTTGAATGGCTTTGTTTAGATCAGAACAATAAAATTATGCAGAAATTATGGAGTTTGTGGAATTCACACAAGAAAGACAAAGATCACGATTAGTCATTTTAATTGGTTTTAGTGCAGTTTATGAAATATTTAATAAATGGTTGATATTTTTTTTGGGGGGGGGCTTCTTTCTTAGTCTAATCAAAACTAAATACTGCATTATAATGCATATAGTGTACCCTGACAATTGTGTGTTTTGCTCATCCTGCGCTCAGAATTTCAGTCTTTGGGATGCTGACTCATATTTTTGTGTCCTCTCACATCAAGTACACTTGATCCAACTCATGTGCTAAGTTGTGTTTTAGAACAGGGAAAATGCACGCAGTTTGTAGTCACCCCGAAAACTGGGATTGAGGACCAACGAGTAGCTTGTTTATACTATTTAAGACTCATTCAGTTCTCCGAAAACACAAACTTAACAGCAGAAACTCTTTTCTGACAGTTTCCGTTTTCTTTTTTGAAATTCAGTAAAGCAATAAAACTACTGTAGTCTTGTCTATACTGTATAAGATAAGGCTGACTGATACCCTCTGAATAGTTTTTGGAAAGTTCCTTAAAATCCATCAACATCAGTGTTGGTCTGGCCAAACGTAAGAAATTCTGTTCCTGTAAAGACCTGAAATTGGAAACCTTAAACCTGTTTGCTTTCTTGCTGCTCTGCAGGTTTTGGTCCCCCTATGTACCATACCATGGATGCCATGGCTCCGCCTATGCCACCTCCTATGGGCATGAGACCTCCTGGCCAAGTGCATTACCCTTCCCAGGATCCTCAGCGAATGGGTGCCCATGCCGGGCGCCATGGAGGTTCCTAGATTATCTGGAAACTACCTCACTGATGTGTACAGAAAGGATAAGGCGCTGCCTTTTTGCCTCTGCACCCAATCTTTTTTTTTCTTTTCTTTTTTTTTTCTTTTTTCTTTTTTTTTTTTTTAAAAAGTCCTTTTATATCTTTAACCTTTTACGGACTTGTCACAGTGTTCTAGATTTTATGCAGATGTGTAATGGACTTAGAAACTTATAACCAGCATAAAATAATTCGTACCCTGTGTTTTAGAATTCAAAAAGTCTGAAAGTCTATTTTTTCCCATTTTTGTTGGTTTTATATTTGGACGTTTTTTAACTTTTCTTTTGTGTCTGCCTTTATTATCTTTTATTAGTTCAGTTAGTGAGGCTTTGAGTATGTAGAAAGGATGTTTTTTGGAATTATGTGGATTTTTTAATTTAATGACATCATGCTTTTTGTGCAGTTGGTTGGTTGCAGTGACCAATAAATTCCACATGGGGCCAATGTTGACCATGCTAATAGTCTGTAGGCGTTTGTTCTCAACCATCAATGACCACTGAAAGTAAGCCCCATGTCTCCACCGTCTTTCCGTCCCATGTTTAAGGAAATGGACAGCACAATAAGTAATAAATATATCAATTTCTTTGGAAGGTTATTGGTGTTCCGTTAGATATGCCTAAGGCTGTAAACGTAAAAAAGGAAATCGGCAGTGTTAAGGCACACATGTAAACTTTAATTAGCAGGCAGTTCTCATTGCCTGTTGGCTCAGATGGCAACTGATGTGATTACATTCCATGCATATGCAAACTCATGAAGTCTGGAAAATCTCAAGTCCACATTTTGACACTCTTCCCTGATCAGCACCCGACATGTGCAGACATTCTCGATAGCTTATATCTGGGGCGGTTTACAGATCATCTGTCTCTGCAGGGTATTGAGCTCTCCAGCCTGCAGGTACGCGGTTGAAGTTGGGTCGGTCACACACTCTCTCCCAGGTGAGACTGGGCTCCGTGAAAGTCTGCAGCATCTCAAAGCCAGGCAGAGGCAGCATCCTCATACTGCCTGAAGTCCCTTCAAACGGCATAGGAGCTCTGCCAAATAGGGGAATCCTGGTTAGTGTACATTAAAGGTACATTAGGTACATTAAACCAAGGCCGTGTCAAAAAGCTGTTCTTTAATTCACTTTGCCACATTTTTTTTGCATTTAATTAGCCTATTTACAGAACTTTGTGTAGGAATGCACCGGATATGCTCAGTTAGCTGGCTTGTACGACCTGTAGCACCTTATTTATGAAATTAACTTGTTTATTCTAAGCTTTTGCTGTAGCCCAGTGGCATTGCTACTGTAAATTGTTAGTCATATTGGAAGCTTCCAAATTTATAAATCATTACCTAAACATGACTTTTCATGTGCAACCATTTTAAGATCAGATCTTAACGCTATTAAGCTGTAAGTTTTCCAATTGATAGCCATAGCTTTCAATTCTATGTTGACTCATAAAGCTGTATAGCACTGAGAATGAAGATGCAATGCAATGCAATTGTGCTTCAAAAGTAAAGTGGAATAAATGATTATGAGGAATAGATTTTAACTGTTATGTTATTGATCGTTCAGTAACCATCTTGAAATACTGAATGATATCTAAAAATACCTTTAGATCTATGTTGAAAATATTACTATTAAGACCTGAACATTGAGTTCTCATCTCAGGTAAAGATTGTGTAAACATTACCTGCGCCAGTCACATTAAATCACCTGTCCCCCACTGAATGATCCCACTTTCTGCTTTGGTTTTTAAATAGTTCAGTTAGTCCTGTCTAAAACTGTCTTTGTTTTCCTCCTCATCCCGGGTTGAAGTTTTCAGCCAGGCATGTTTGGTATCCAAAGTTTCCTTCTTTAGTTTTGTACTGGAGCTTCAAGGCTAATGCTCCATAACACATTATGGAACATTACCCCCCTTGCCTAATCCTCACACAAATGATTCAAAGCATGCAGACTTGAATATTCTGCTTTGCTTTCTGACACATTTGTTATCTATGAAAAAAGCAATACCAGCTTTCAGATGTGTGCTATTTAGGTGACCAGATATCGCAGTTTTCTGGTGACGACAGTTCATGGTTTTGATGTCCTATCTCTGGCTGGAGTTGTCCCCAGATATTTCCCAGTTTTTAAATGTGAAGTAACACCAGAAAGACCTGCTGCAGAGCAGAAGACCAGATGCATCCCGGCATGCTTGTTTTGGCCAACAGAGGGAGCTGCTGCTGTCTGCTAACTACTTCTACCACTTGCTCGTTTTGTTTTAGTTTTAGGGAACACAGCTGTGTAAAACTCCACCACAGGCCAGCAAGTGTAAAGTGAGTCCACAGCATCACCACAAATGTCTTTTCAAGACATGAGGTGGCCCATGGGTTAACAGGATTAACAGGGTTAACAGGGTTATAGGACTTGAATCACACTACCATCCGATTTGTAGACATACAATCGACTTGTCTCCCCAGAACTGGAGCTGGCCCAGGGGTGTGGGTAGGGTCTGGCTATTGGGTTATAGCCTCGGGTCTCTTTTTAATATCAGCATGAATTAAAGGCTCATACAACCACTGAATAGTCTGTGGGAAAGGGTCCCTGCCAGAGCCGCTCGACTTTTTGAGACCCTTTTTTCTAAAAGGCGACAACGTTTGGAGGGGGACAGCAAGACTATAAATCTTTTATAGTTATCTTAATGGAGTGTTCCATAGTTTGCCATAGCTTCAATCACCATGGTAGCTACTGTATGATTTTCTAGCCATATTTACATCAGGGGTGTCCAATCTTATCCACAAAGGGCCAGTGTTACTGCAGGCTTTCTTTCCAAACAAGATGGAGCACAACTAATGCTACCTTTTTAGTCAGTTGGCTTACGTCTTAAGCAACTGATCATGTGCGTACCCCCTCGTTTACAAAGTTAACCCAGTTTTATTAGCCGGCCTTTAGCATAGTTTATTAGAGTACAACAGTTAACATAGACAAACTACATGGAAAAAAAACAGGAGCTCCCCTCCCCCTTTTTATTTTGCAGATAAATCATTGGATATTTCAGTGCTACAGCAAATATATTTCTGAAAAGCAATGAGCAACAAATGCAGCAAGAAATATCAATCTTACATAGACTATATTTACACCCATGCGTGTTGCACAGAGTAACATTAATGTCAGTCTCAGCAGTTCCTCTGGCAGCAGTGCCCTTCTCTCTCTACTGTTCCATAGGTTACCTTAGCTTCACTCATCATGGAAGCTACTAAATGATTCTCTGGTCTGGTTTACAAAGTTACTTAGCACCCAGTTTTATCAGCCGGCCTTTGCCATAGTTTATTACAGTGCAACAGTTAGCATGGACAAAATCCATGGAACAGGAACTGTGCCCCCCTTTTTTATTTCAAAGAAAAAAACATTGCATATTTCAATGCTACAGAGCAACTATATTTCTGAAAAACAACAAGCCAAAATTAATCCCTTATTTTTGCCAGGGGGAAAGCAAAAAATATGACTCTTATTTAGACTATTGTAAAGTACTCTCACGCATGCTGCTCATGGTAACTTGAACATCAATCTCAGTCAGCAGTTCCTCTGGCAGCAGTGCCTTTCTCTAGGTGCTCAGTTCCATAGTTTACCATAGCATCACTCACCATGGTGGCTACTGAATGATTTATGACAGTTAGTACCAAGTTTTATCATTTGGTCTTCATCATAGTTTGTTACAGTACCACAGTTACCATGGGTGAAATACATATAACTGTAACTGTCATAGACAGATACTGTTCATAGATAAACATTGGATATTTGAACAAAATGTTGACTACCAAACTGGAAATATTCAGAAATCTGGTCACCTTTACATAACAGGGCCTTTCAGACTCGATGTCCCAAATGAATGTCTAGCACAGTGAGGGTATTTATGATAATGCTGATATCTTACGTTCTTTGAGATTATGTGACACATGTAGAGCGGTTAAGTGGTTAAATAGCCCTGTGTACTCACTGACTGTGCTGTGAACCAGATGTACTGGGCCAAGAATGGACTCTTGACCCTTACACTGAGTCCTCGACTACCTCAGCCAGGCTTTGAGGCCCAGTAACCTTCAACACATCCTCCCTGTCCCTGTTTTAGTGAACTATGAGTGAGCAATAACTAACTTCACTGTCATCCAGGAACTATCAGTACTTTCTAGAAACTTGATGGTGACTAAGATGGTGACCTACCTGTTGAAGCTTTTGTAGTTGTCAGGGGTGGATTTCTGGGGCGGCTCCGGCAGGTTGGCATTAATGTTCGCTAGCAGCGCCTCACTGTCATTTGACTCCTCCCAGGGTGAGCAGTAGGATTTGGGGACGATTGTGACATTGAACTTCTCATAAGGAACGTCTTTGAGGGGCCCAGAATAACCTGAAAGAGATGGACTCATATAGTAAGTGGCTATTGCTGGGCAGACAGTTACATGACGATGATAGTTTCTACAAATGCTAATGTTGTTGTCAAACCTGTGTCTGGTGGAACAATTGAATTAATAGATAGTTGTTCATCTGCAAGAGCACCTACAGAGCATCTGCAGTGGACCTTCAAAAAATGTGCTAACAGGTGAAGTGCATGCTTTCACTTCATGTTCGTATAGTGTTTCTTGCAGTGACATGAACGTTAACTGACATTTGGTGAACCCATATGGTCACCTGGTGCAAGAACATTTGGATTTCCTTTTTTGGTTGTTTTGGGTGAGTTGGCGTTTTCCTGCTGGACCTCTGTCTGCTTCTGATGTAAGAGCTGCAAAAGAGGGAAGAGGTTAAAAAGAGGTAAGTACATTCACAAGTACATTGTTTTACATTGTTGTAATTGTTTATTATGACCTCTTTTTGTTCTGTGCTGGGAATCAGAGACAAAATGTAGACGCCAATTGTTTACTCTTTTCTGAAAAGGCTGGGACACTTTGTCACTATGTCAATAAAAATAGAATGGAATGATGAGACAATCATTTAAAGCACTTATTGGATAAAAAATAGTACAATGACAACATTTTAAATGTTAAAACTGTGAAGTTTTATTGATTGTTTTTTTGGATTTGATGCCAGCAACATGTTTTTAAGAAAGTGGGGAGCAGCAAATAACTGGTGAAGTTATATAATGCTAAAAAAAAAGCACCTGGTGGAACTGTTTAGGTTCATTGTCAACAGCTCAGTAACTTGACTGGGTATAAAAGAGCATCTCAGAGAGTCTTTCAGAAGTAAAGATGGGGAGGGGTCACATACTACCCCACATAATATCATTAAACGATTCAGAGAATGTGGAGAAATCTCTGTGCAAAGGACAAGACCCAAAACCAATATTGCATGGTTGTGATCTTTGGGGCCCTCAGTAGCAGCACTGTGTTGAAAACAGACTCATCTCTCTAGTGGGCTCAGGAACACTTCCCAAAACCATCGTCTGTGAAGACAGTTTGTTACTGCAACCTTTAATGCAAGTTTAAACTCTACCATGCAAAAAAAAAACCTGATATAAACAGGATCCAGGAGCACCGCCGCCTTCTCTGGGCCAGAGCTTAGTGGGCTGAGACAAAGTGGAAAAGTGTCCTGTGGTCCAACCATTCAATTTTTGGATGTCATGAACACTGCATCCTCCGGAGAGACCATTCAGCTTGTTAATCAGTGCATAGTTTAAATGCCAGCATTCGTGATGGTGTAGGGGGCATTAGTGCGCATGGCATTGGCGACTTAAACATCTCTGAAACTCCATTAATGCTGAACGATATATACAGGTTTTGGAGGAACATGTGCTGCCATCCACGTCATCTTTTTCGGGGAAGGTCTTGCTTATTTCAGCAAAAGAATAACAAACCACATTTTGCACAGAACCATTTTACTTATTTGTTCTATTTTATGCATTTTAGAATAGTAGCTAAGAAATCACCGACAATGAAATATCACAACAGAAACTATGCAGCAACCAAAACAAGTCAGAGTGTTTGATTTATACTAGCAGGACTGAACGCATATGTTGAGACCTTGTTGGCTGATAAGCTACTTTTAAAAAAATAAGTATTTAATTTATTATTCTTTTATTATTATTAAAGTAAAAAGTCCCCCAAATGGAAATACTTCAGTACAACACACTACTTACAGTACACTAACGCATTACACTTACTGAGTTACTGTACACCAACACACTACTTACAGTACACTAACACATTACACTTACTGAGTTACTGTACACCAACACACTACTTACAGTACACTAACACATTACACTTACTGAGTTACACCAAAACAATACTTACAGTACACTAACACGTTATGGAACCAGCAAAATCTAGTCTTTGTGGTTGGAACAAGTGTATATTTCAGTTATTCAGTTAGAAGTGCTTTAATTCTCAGCCGTAGTTTGCAGAGAAGCCAGCGGGGAACCGTGTAATTAAACTAAATGCATAAGCTGTCCGTATTGTTTGAATCGCAGCTGGTAAGGTCTGTGTAGTAATGATATGGTGCGTAGCGTTATGACGCTAACTCACAGTGTCGGATCTCCTCCCGACACTCTCCAGCGTGAACTTCTCCACTCTCTTCTGTCTCTCCTGGAACATTCTGGAGCCTCGGTTTGACCTCAGTTTCAGCTCCTCCATCATCACATCCTGAGGAATGCTGATTTTCTTTCCCAGGTCAAAAAGCTCTGATATATATACACACACACACACACCCCAGCCGGCCACTTTATTAGGTACACTTGTTTCTACACTAGACTGTTTCTTTGCACACTCTCTTAGACCCCTGGCACCCTGTTTTTCAGTGGTCAGGACCCCACAGGTCCACCACAGAGCTTGTGGTGGATCAGCAGTGGCACTGACATGGTGGTGGTGTGTTAGTGTGTGTTGTGCTGGCATGAGTAGATCAGACACAGCAGTGCTGCTGGGCTATTTACACAAAGGCCAGCGTCTTGTCACCACTGACATGAAGGACTAGAAGAAGACTAACACGAAGATGAGCTCCTGATTAGACGTTGAATGGACAGAGTTTTTAGGCTCCAACAGCACTGCTGTGTCTGATCCACTCTATACCAGCACAACATTTCTCTTGTGTTTTACTTCAAACCAAAACCAGATATGAAAAGATCAGCGCCAGCTGATGGAACTTTTTTTTTTTTAAACTGGCCTGAAAACAGAGAACATTCCTCATTTATTAAATTTAGTAAGTCATTTTGTACATATTCAAGGACTGTTCATTCAATCTAATGCTTATATCTGCAGTGGACTCTCCTAGATATTTGAAGCCCCTCAAGCATTGTGGTATTGTGGTCTGCTGAGGGCCTGGCAGTTGGAGGCCGCTAGGCACTGGTCCAAAGTGCTTGGTCAGTGAATTTGTTCTTGGTTTCTGTTACACTTGCACCACACAGCACACTTGTCAGAGCCACTGCTCTGCTGAGAATGGTCCACCACCCATATAATATCTGGTTAACAGTGGTCCTGTAGTGGTTCTTTTCCATTGATGAGTGAGTGGAGGGGGACTGCTAAGTTGTGCAGCAACAGACTAGCTACAGCCTTTAAAGTGCACTTATAACGGTAGGCGTTTCTTACAATACGGCCAAGATTAGTGTTTCTAATGAACTGACAACTGAGTATATTTGTAGCCTATACCTCAAAGTACGTGCTGGTAAAAATATGTTATATAAAAAAGAATAGCGGCACCCAGAAGGAATCAATCGACAGGAACGCAGGACTACATGTATGCAGTCCGTTGTGACGACTGCCCTTAACACCACGTCAACGTCGCCAAAGTGCAATGGCGAGTGACTCAGAATCGGTGCAAGTTGTCTTAAGTGACGAGTCCCGCTTTTGTCTTGGTGGCGAATCCGTGTGTGGAGGCACGCGTCACACATCTAGAAGGCCTGGTGTCACTCCATCTCCACCCCTACCGCAAAATCTGCAGGAACTGTGTGATAATTATCAAGCTGCATTAGGAGCCTTTAGGAACACCATTAGGAACCTCTACAACTCCATGCTGAAAGGTCTGGCATGTTGTGTTAGCTGAGTGACACTACTTCTGTATGTGTAGCTCAATAAATATTGCCCATATCAGTCTAAATGTATCATCACTTATTGTTCCTGGTATCTTTGCCTTCCTTCCCAATAGCACTGCAATCCCACACTTCCTTCTGGGTGCAGCTATTCATTTGGTGGTGAGTGTAAATATATGGCCTGTCTGCAGTCTTTATAACAATTTTAGATGTTTGTTAGAAGCACATTTTGTACAGCTTGTAATGAAATTAGAATTACAACACTATGGTGACTCCATCATGTTAAACATTGGCAGCAGTGTGGATGTGAAGTTCAGTAGAAGCTCAGTAGACAATACCACCCAAATTCCTGAAAAGCTGTCAAAGTAAGACCCTACTCCTTTTCTGTTCTATGGTTCATGCTCAGTGCCCAAGGCTTTTAACAAGTGGTTTACAAATGACAGTCCCGTCATATCTATGAGCTTTGGGAGGCTTAATGATGCCCAGGCTTGGTTGTAATTTGGTCAGGGAGGTTTCCGTCGGTGTTTGTGGGTCATTTATTAGGCTGGTGCCCTGTGTTTTCAGCTGCTATCCTGCACATCAGACTTTATTGTTGCTTCTTCCTGAGACAGACTTTCAAAGGTTCTCAAAGGTTTTCAAAGGGTATCTAATTTCTACCCACAAATTGGACCGCATTTGTCCTCTTTCACAGTTGGTTGGATGCCTCAAATTGCTTAGGAAATTCCTAAATTGATGTTTCAAAGCTATATAGAGCAGAACCATGTTGCCATTAGAATGTAAAAGAATGTGTAATAAGTCTTTTATCTTCTGGGATTTCGTCTGTAGTTATTATAAGATCTTTACAAGGAAATGATGCTCCGATGTGAAGATCCTGAAGATTAAACCGCTTAATATTTCACTAGTGATTATAATAATTAGGGATGCATCAGTAATGATAATGATATCAGCCATCACTTTAGTATTATCTTGTCATCTTGTACTTGTAAAAAAATAGCAAATTTAAATTCCACATATCAGATTCAACCTTATACCATATGATGTAAGCTAATGTAAAAAATGACTCTAGCTGGCATTGAAGGAGGGTCTGCTCGCACAGCGAGTGTTGTTGACTCCATCACGGTTGGACACAAAAAGTCATTGGTCACTCTAAACATTCTGCCTTTGTAAATTTTCCATTAACATTTATAAAGTCACCAGACAAAGAGCCACCTGTGACTGAAGCGCATCTAATAGCATGTAATACCTCCACAAGCACAAATAACAGCTGCCATTCAATTTGGCATGGACTACACATAGGCCACATCAATGTTCAGACACTCTTGCATCGAAGAATTTTGGGCCAGATTTGGTGGATGCCTTCCCTGGCACAATTCCAAGGAGAATTTCCTGTAGACTGGAATTTTTGCCACTGCTGGTAGACCTGTGGCTAATTTTTTTGTCCAGTGAACTTTTCACCAATTCTGTTCACATGGTAATATGTTGATTTTTTCTAACAGTCTTTGTAAATTAGACTATGGGGTGACACTAGGATCCTGTGTATATCAGCAAAGCTGTTGTAGCTCAGTTTCTCAGTGTTTTGTATGTATGTCTGGTTAACTACAGCTCAACCAGCCAGAAAGACTCAGAGAACATGTAAAACTCAACACCTGAGCTTTTTGGTTGCAGTAGCATTGCATGTGATTCCTGCTATCAGACTTTGGCTGAAAGAGACAGAGGATTAAAACTATGAAATGTACTTTACCTACAGTAGTACAGAAGCCTTTTCTAACGTGGAATATAACCCACACTTCTCCACTCCAGTGCTACACTGTCACACTTCTGGGTTTCCCCTCTGCCTCCGATCCCCGGAACTCCATCTTCCATAACCCCCCACCTTGTGACCTCACAGTCACATGTCCCTCACCCACCAATCCTGTCCTGTTTCCTAGATCGGATTCTCCTGAGTATTGATTACACACCTGTCAGTCATTACCTCTGCTTGTATATATACCTCTGCTTTTCCGGTACTTGCCTGCAAAGTATTGCCACATTTTGTAGCTTACTGAGCAGTCTATCGCTGTTGATCCTGTTCTGCCTTTAACATCTCTGGTTTTGTTTTGCCCTCGCTTATCGTTTGTTTGGTATTTCGACGCTTGCTTGTCTCCTGTTTTTGACTTTGCCTGTCCCTTGTGCTTTGATTGCCTGGATTCTGTTTGTTGAACCTCACTGCCAATCTGTCAAATAAACCCAGCTTTGATTTTAGCTCAGCGTGCGCCAATCAGACTTTGTCCGGCGTGAGATACTTGAGCTAAGGTCATTAATGTAACTTTAATGTAAGTAGCTAATGCACTTCATTTGGCTAAATCTAAATATTTAACTGGTTAAGGGATTTACACTAACAACTATTTAATACTATGTAGACACAAGACAAGGATACAAGACAAAGCGAGAGGAAATGAAACTCCACTCTTACTACAGATATGAAAAAATCCAGAAGTGTTTCTGTCCATCCTTTCACCGTGAGAAGAACTCAGGGCTCAGTGAATCATACTGAAATAATCCCGTCAAATAGCAGTATGAATTTCAGGTTTCATAATACAGTGAATCGTTTCCTATAGAATCATTACTGAACTGAAACAAACTGAATTGTGGTGAAACTGAATCGAATCACTGGGAGGCCAGATGTTAATGGCCCTATTGTTATGGGCATTATCACAACACTTGGCCATGGAACAAGCTCATCAGTAATAAGAGCAGTAAATATTGATATTAGTATGCTAATGTTACAGTAGTGCACGTCACCCACCTAGAGGGGTGAAAACAGACACCTCTCTAGTTTATATTCTCAATTTCATCACGGTCGAACATCAAAGGCATGTCTGAAACCGTAGCCCGTCTCATCTTGTGCTGTCTGAGCTTGGGCTCTACAAGTGTAATAGAGCAATTGAATCATTAAATTTGACACTGGTGTCTGGACATATTCAGTGCCTGCTGGTTGTGCAATCAGCTCATATTTGAGAGGCTTCCGGCTCTTGCCCAATCATGAGGTTGTGAGTCATCCCCCCTAGATGAAGGCTATTAGACCCCTGCCGTGATATTTCATTACACCCCCCTCGTGCTGTTTCAGATACCAAACTTTTAAAATGTCCACTGAGGCATGGTGGACGCTAACAATATACGCAGAGTATAAAAGTTTCAGAGTTTAATTGCTAGTTCAGTGTTTTTCTTTAAGAAAAGGTTAGAAAGGCTGTTTTGTCTGCTTTACAGTTGTTTAGGCTGCGTCTGTTGTGGCTTACCTCCCCGTGCCTCTAAGCTCAGCGCCAGCGCCTGCTGCTGTCTCTCTTTAGCCAGGTCAGTGTAGATGACACGCATGATGATCTGCACAATGTACATCAGTCAAAGAGATTAAGACACAGAGCAACATAATGTGACATTTCTTTACATTCAGAAAACTTACTGACTCTGTATAAAAGCTTAGTCTACACAAATCTACCCTTACCTAACATTAAGGCCGAAGTGTACTTTGGAATGCATGTGATATTAATAAGACTTAATATTAATAAGTCTTTTGAAGTTAGGGAAACGAATGGTATAAGGTTCAGGACGCTTACATAAAAAACTAAACCAAATACATGAAGTGCTGACCAATAGACACAGTAGAGAATCAAAAAGAGAGAATCAAACTTCAGATTAGAATCTCCATATCAGCAGAAACAGTTAGAAATCTCTATTTCAGCTGCAGGACCAATCAGAGTTCTCAATTTCAGTGGCAGAACCAATCAGAATCTTTATTTCATCTGCAGGACCAATCAGATATCTCCATTTCAGTGGCAGAACAAATCACAATCTCAATTTTAGCTGTGAAACCAATCAGAATCTCTATTTCAGCTGCAGGACCAATCAGATATCTCCGTTTCAGTGGCAGAACCAATCAGAGATCTCAGTTTCAATAGCAGAACCAATTAGAATCTCCATTTCAGCTGCAGGACTAATCAGGATCTCTTTTTCAGCTGCAGGACCAATCAGAGATTTCGATTTCAAGGGCAGAACCAATCAGAATCTCCATTTAAGCTGCAAGACCGATCAGATATCTACATTTCAGGGGCAGAACCAATCAGAATCTCCATTTCATCTGGGAAGCGGGACATTTTCCTTTGTGAGCTTTGGTTCAGTGAGGAGAACAGTAGCTAACTAATCCGGCAAAAGTGTTTTTATTGCAACACAAAAACAAATACACTAGATGGGTGGCCTGGTGAGGCAGTAAGTAGGCTATTAGTGTTGGACTGCCAATCAGGCTGCTCATTAGGCATGCCCACACAGTTCTCAGATAGGTCTGATCAGCTGTTGTATTGTACAGTATATGTTGTATATCTTATATTTTCCATTCAAGCTTTGCTGGGTGTTTAATATAACACGTACATGTTTAATATTTTACTCTCCGTGTTCCCTTGGACATGGGTGTTGGATTGATTAAGGGTTGGCTTTGAATGGCTGCTGGAGGCACAGGAAACATTCCATGGGAAGATGGAAAAATGAATTCCACTATATACAAGTAAATGATGGAAGCAAATGTGACACAGTCAGTTAGGAAACTGAACCTGAATAGGTGCCAGCTTCTACAGCAGGACCATGGTCCAATTCATAGCTCAAAAACATCCATGATGTAAGCTGAAACTTTTGGTATGGCCCTCACAGTCCCTTGAAACATTGCTGAAAATCTAAGGGAGGATCTTTAGCATGCTGTGCATGGAAGGCAACCCAAGAATAACACAGAACTCGAAGCGCTCTGGAAAGAGGAGTGGGTGAACATTCTTATAATGAATAGTTTCGGGCTTCACAAGCTGTGACATCTGCCAAAGAGGGTGATACCAAGTACTGACTTAGCAGGGTGTCCAATTTTTTTTATAATCACAGAAAAACAAATTACACTCATCATCAAAAGAATAGCTGCACCCAGAAGGAAGTGTGGGATTGCAGTGCTATTGGAAAGGAAGATAAAGGTTACCAGGAACAATAAATTATTATAAATTTAGACTGATATGGGCAATATTTATTGAGCTACACATACAGAAGTAGTGTCTCTCAGTATGGCGTCAGGCCACCATGTTTGCTGATGCAACATGCCAGACATCTTGGCATAGAGTTGTAGAGGTTCCTAATGGTGTCCTGTGATAATCCATCCCATGCCACGCAAATATTCTCACACAGTTCCTGCAGATTTGTGCAGTAGAGGTGGAGGCGGAGTGACACCAGGCCTTCTGGACATGTGACAACAAACCATTGATCTTGACACTGACCACGGTGCCTCCACATACGGATTCATTGGTCGTCTCCACCAAGACAAAAGCAGGACTCATAAATGAAGATGACCCGCTGCCATTCTATATCACTTCACGACACCACTGCAGTCTATAGCGACGCTGACATGGTGTTAGGGACAGTCGTCGTAACAGTCTGCGTGCATGTAGTCCTGCGTCGTACAGCCGTCTGTTAGGTGCAGTGATAAGGCCCATCCCGGCTTACTCCACATGCATAGCAGAGTCTGAAACTTGCATCATTCGTATGTCTCATATTGTCAAACCTACCCACCAAGTTTCATTTCTGTCGGTTGATTCCTTCTGGGGACAACTATTTGTGCAACTATTCTTTTGATGATGAGTGTATAATAATTTGCTGCAGGGGCCAAAATGTCTGCACACAACAGCAGTAATGTAATAGTCTTGAGTTCTGCTTAATAATTGGGTCTGTTGTCAAAGATGAGGCATGCTGGACGTTAATCATAACATCTTCCTTGATGTCATATGGCTTTCTTATCATAGCGTAGTCTACAGCTCTGATTAACTCTTTTTAGTTAACGCTGGTTAAATATAACTATACACATAATTCATAATCCAAGCCTTTTCTAGTGCTAGAATGGTTGATATGTACATGCGGTGACCTTTCAAATAAAGTAGCAACTGATAATATTCCCTGAGGAATCGTGCTCATGTGCTAAGCCTGCTAAGCCTTCGCTGCCAGACTTACCAGTTTATGAAGAGAGAGCCTCTTCTCCTGTATTGATGTGGGACCGAATCGATGTGACCTGCCCTGAAGCACAAACTCTTATGTTTGCCTGGGACAGTAACAGACCCTCAGTCATGTCCTGGTTAGGTCACAGGCTTATTATAGAGCTGAATGTGCTGTAACGTTAATGAACTAGGATTAGCACGAAGGGTCCTCCACATCAGCTCTAATAAAAACATGATCCATACGCCAGTCACTGAAGACCCAGTAAACATGAGAGGCCGCTAGCTGTACACTCTGAGTCTGTCCTCATAGCTCACGATCACATCTTGAGGAGATTCCCTCTGGAAATAATACGCTATGTCTTCAAGCCTGGAAGCCTGGACCTGTTATCCCTGCCATCCCTCATTCACTTTCCCTGCCTTTCAGACCTCTCACACAGTTTTAAGCCTAAGTGTGCTTTATCACTGTTGTTAAGAGAACTGATGTGAACTTTGGGGCTGAAGTGGAGATTTTCTGCAAAATTGCAGCGATGGTAAGGTAGAAAATGTACAGTGTTTGGTGTCCAAAGATTGCTTTGTTGATTTTACACTGGAGCTTTGATGCTACTGTAGCTGATAAGTCAGCATTGTACAAGCTGCCTAAATCATCTCACACGTGGCAGCAGACTGAGTTAGGTTGCTATGCAGGCTCAAATGGGCTTGCTTTTGTAATTTCTGATACTGGATCACTATCTACTGTTATTTATGAATATGGAAGGTATGGTTAAAATCATCAATAAGCTACGTTTGCTTTGTATTCATGTCCACACATGTACACTCATCCTCACAAGAATAGTTGCACAAGTAGTTGCACAGAGAAGGAGTCAACCAACAGTAATGAAAGTTGGTGGATAGGTATGACATCCTGAGAACTGTGAAAGACTCAAGTTTCTCGCTCAGCCGGCCATGTGACCTTAGCAAGGACGAGCCTTATTGCTGTACCTGACTCAGGTTTCTGCTGTTTTTAGCTATGTGACATACCTACCTACAGCACCAGTCAAAAGTTTAGACACACCCAATGAAATGGATGTTGTTGGTTCTCTTAAAGGCTCTACAGGGTTACACTTAACAGTTCCAACTGATGAGATGTCTGAAACAATACATATCCTGATATACCACATATGCTATTCATGTAACACAGTATTATACAGTATTTCTGCCATATTGCCACCTCTAATATATATTTTGCACAGTGAATATTAATAATGGACAGACCAATAGACTTGGTTGTTATATTAACCTCCCATTGAAGGTTAAGAAAGGTGTTTTATTCTCCGTTAAAGTTCCGTTTTGGAGGGTTTATGGTGGACTATCTAATTCCTTGAGGAGAACCTTCTATGAGTAGTCTAAACTTTTGACTGGTACTGCACTTGTCTGTATAACAGTATATGATGGAATGTCAGAAACCAGACAGGCCAGTCTAGTCAATGATAGCTCCTTAGTCATGATTAGGCATGCAGCTAGCTAACAACTTTATACCCAAACCCCATCTTGTTTGGCTGATCAACTACACGTGGTGTAAAAGCTACTTTTGAACTTTCCCTTTGACAAGTTTTGTCTGGCAGCCCTCTTCCTCCGTTACCGCTGTGCCTGACTGACCCAACAGCCACGATTGCAGACATTCAGTGAGCAGTGATGCCCTCCATGAGTCGTCCTGTGAGTGCCATAAATGTAAATGAAAACTAAGCAAATCCAACTGCTGTATTATGTCTTCTGTGTTATGAATAAAAAATGATTCCATGTAAAGAACTATAGAACAGTTTAATGTCACAATAACATTTCACACAATGACACAAAGGATGCACGTACCAGTCTATCATAAAGACTACGTGAACACAGAAACGTAACCCAGTCTCCTGAGCTCGAAGTAAGAGCAGGAGAACCTACGAGATGGTTCCTCCAACACATGGCATAAAAAACTAGCTAAAGCTACAAACTCTTGGACGCTAAGCCCTATATTCTCTTGGGACTGATACACTGATGGACATTCCATTTCAGGCTGGAAGTTCTGTTGTAGCATTATTTGTCAAATCAAATATTCCAGAACCATCTGGAAGGTCAGCAAGATCCTGCCATAAGCAAACTTTGGTCAGAATAACAGAAACACCCGTTTGTTCTCTTGTTTTGAAGGTAGACTCAGAAAAGTCTCGGATAGAGAATGAATGTCAAACAGAGGCAGGCTGCTTACTGCGCACCGTTTAGGATTCATCTTGCGTAACTTGCAAAACGTTACAAAAAGCGAGCGCCCGATGAAATCTGTGTGGTACATGATTTAACAGGGCTATTTTTATACTCAGAGATCAGAGAGCTTTTTATCTGTGGTACAAAATGACAGATGTTTTCCAAACAGGTTCATTTCTTCTTATTTACAATGTTGTTGCTGATCCAGTTCATACCATCCTGAGAAAGTAAAAGGGAAGAAACGTTTAGAGTTATTTACACAACCTCATCTCATCAGTGTTCAAGGTGGATAATACAGCAACATATGACTTTGTACCCTCTGATGGGTAGTGAATAAGATCAGATAACTCTTTTTTGGTTAATTGTGGGTAATGCACATACACCGTTCATTTAACACGGCCTTAGGCTAGGCATTTTAGGAGGAAGGAAGAAATGCCCCATGCATGCTAAAATACTTAACTTTTAAATATAGCTTTTATTTAATACAAATTCTTGATTAAATGAAAAACTAGGTACAAATAACATGTGAATAATTTACCCCCCTGGGCCCAAATTTATTCATTCAGCCAAGACATATTAGATGTGCAATGTTAGGGTCTTATTTTTGCACGGAAGCTACAAAGTTAATATAGCTAACAAGCAACAGAAGCTTATCCATCAGTCAGAGCCCATGCTTGATATCTCAAACACATTCTGCTGTCTGATTTCTGACATCTTGTATAATACAATTGTTCATATAAATGGTCAAATGTCCTGACAAAATTCAGATTTCTACTGTTTTAGCTGTATGACAAACCTACCTACAGCAGTCAAAACTGAATGGATGTTGCTGGTTATCTTAAAGACTGTACAGGCTTCCACTTAATAGTTTAACTGATGAGATATCCTGATATACCACATGTACTCTTGATGTATCACAGTATTATATTTTTGCCATATTTCCACTTTTCAATTTAGTGAATATTAATGATGGACAGACCAGTTGACTTGGTCCAAAAGTTGTTTGTTATATAAACGTCCACTGCAGGTTAAGAAAGTTGTTTTATCCTCCTGTAAAGTTCCATTTTGGAGGTGTTTAAGGTGGACTGCATAATTCCATGAGTGCTGTTTTATAGTTTGATGTCTTCACTTTTATTCTAAAGTAAAGCTTTAAGATAAACATAAGGAGATCCTATGAGTAGCCGTGTCTAAACGTTTGACTGGTACTGCACTTGTCTGTAGATAACAGTATATCATGGAATGTCAGAAACCAGACAGGACAGTCTAGTCAATGATAGCTCCTTAGTCATGATTTAGGCATGCAGTTTGCGCAGCTAGCTAACAGCTTTATACCCCAAACCCCATCTTGTTTGGCTGATCACATGTGGTGTAAACGCTATTTTGAACTTGACAGGTTTTGTCTGGCAGGCCTCTTCCTCCTTATAGCTTTAGCTGCCACCATTAATAGCTCACCTGTACTCCCTCTCCAGATACAGCCGAGCAGGCCTGGATCTGCCACTCCCTGTCTCGGTACGTGTGAAGGTTGAGCCCCTCTGCGATCTCACTCGCTGGGCACGCCGTGGCCAAGTCCTGCTTGTTGGCAAAGATGAGCACTGGCACTCCCTTCAGATTCTCCTCATCAATCAGCTCTGAAAGCTCCTACCAGGGCAAAATGTGAGGGATGTGTTTCTGATGGAAAGCTCTGGCGACCAAGATTACACACTGGATAAAGGGTAGCACTGTTAATTGCTGTCTATATATGTGTGTGAATAGGCTGTGTGTGTGTGTATATATCTGTATATACACTCATCATCTAAAAATGTTGCACCCAGAAGGAATCAACCGACAGGAATGAAACTTGGTGGGTAGGTTTGACATCATGTGACATGATGCACCTTCTGGGGGCAACCATTCCTTTGTCATAGTATATGTGTCATAATTTTATCTTTCTTCTGTTCCTCACCAGGCCTGTTTCTTCAAACCTCTTCTTGTCAGCACTGTCAATAACATAGATCTGTCAGAAGAGAAGTCAGAGAGCACTTTATTTCGGATGATGCTTTCCAAACAGAGAAGTCAATTTCCTTTCAATCGGATCTAGTCCTTTGTAGCTCTGATTCTAGCCATTCCAAAGTGGACTTATGGGTCAATAGCCTTATGCCACCACCTATCAACACACAAGCTCTAACTATATATTAATTTGCTGTTTCAATCAACATTTTTTCATTGTAGCTGGACTTTGTAGACGAGCTTGTAGACGAATAGTCCAGAACCAACACAAGGGATTTTTCACAGCGCATATCTACCAACAAGCTGAGTATTACAAACTTAAACATTGTCATTTTTGTAAATAGGAATGTCAACATACCAACAAATCTGTGTTTTCAAGGTATTTTTTCCAGAAAGGACGGATCTTCCTCTGTCCACCAATGTCCCACACGTTCAGTTTCATACCGTGACAGGTTACACTCTTAATATTGAAGCCCTGGAAGAGTCAGCCAACAGAAAAAGCATGACGTAAGTGCCAGTTTATCTTTACTCTACAAAAACCAATGCCTTGTTTTCAACCAGGTCAACTTTTAGCCACGGCTAGTAGGAGAGGTGCTAACTACATTTAGCCGGCCCATAAGTAGCCTCCAAACTCTCTGTATTGTTAAGTAATCTTCAACCACAGGATTAAAGACACTGCCAGGTCTCTGCACTTAGACAGGATTCGCTCTACTCACAAGCTTTACCTCTGTGTGTTGCTGTTCTAACAGCTCTCTCTAAGCGTAGAGAGCGTAGAGAAAGGCACACATACAGTACTCTCAAGCCAAGTTCGCCTGATAGAGCGAGGAGAAACTCCAGCCTAGCATGAATGATTTATGGCCTTAAATAAATCCGTAACAAGGTCAGCTAGACAGAGCTTTTGCTGGCTTTACTTTGGACTATAATGAGACGGAAATAGGCCTTACAAACAGCCATGCCCTGTCATGACCCCGACTTCTCAGAGTCAATAGTTTAGTCAGTCACTTATTTGTCTTTCTAGACTTCAAGGATTGGCCTTGAGACTGAAGCAGTTGACCAAGGCCTTTCATAACTGTAACCCTAGCTTAGATTAACAACTACAAATCCTTGGTGTCCAAAGAAAAACAAGTATCTCCAAAATGGCAACTCTACAGGAGAGGGATTGAATGTGGCCTTAATTTGAATGTAAGTCAATGGAAACAGACTTTTTCCAAGCAATTCTGGACCATTTCTGTTGGTCCGTTCATCACGAAATGTGATGATATGTATCCAAACCCCCAAAAATGTGTACATAGTCTGCAGTTCACATGTTTGATCCCTTTCTTGAATCCCAGATCATGCCATTTGAAAATGCTAACTGCCTTTTTGTACTGTATGAGCTGTATTGTGTGTTGAATAGACCAACAGAAATGGCATGGAAAAAAAGTACATGAAATAAAATCATAAACTTACATTGAAGTTAAGAAGTCATTATGACAAATCATCATGCTAGAAAGACACCATTCTGGAGATGCAAGTTTTGTTCCGGCAGCAGTGACATAACAAGGTACTTTTGCAATACCATTGTTCTCTTCTGCGTGTGTGCTGCCATCCAAGCTGTTGTTATTTAGATGTGTGCTGCCCTTATGTTCTCTGTAGATAGCAGTTATCTTCTCACCAGGGTACTAGACATAAAAGCTCTTTAGAAGTCGTTCCTGTTGTGTTCCACAGTGTAATGTAAATTAGGACTGTAATTTTATGAGTCATGTGTAATTCCTTCCCAGGCGGGAGCTTTTCACTACTTCTTTCTTCAGTCTGTCTTTCATTTTTGACAGTCACTAAAAGTGATTTGCCAGCTTTCACTTATTTGTATGGTAAATTTGTAGGGGTTGTTCCTCCCACATCCCTGCGACAATAAGTTCTTTCCTTTTTGGTAGCTGTCTGACCTCCTGACCAGAGAATACTTATACAATATACTTTTCCAGTTACTTTTTCACTTTTTGTGTATGCAAACGTTCAAAGTTATAAAGTCCAGAGTACATGCCAGAAAGAAGAAACTCTCTCCCACAGAAACCTTGTTGGAATAGCAGCCCTTTCCTCTGATACAAGGTGATGTCATCTCGTAACACAGTCCTTATTGCCCGCCCACCGACAAGCTTAATACACCCTCACACAACACACAGAGAGCTAAAACGGTAAAAACGTACCACTTTGAAACGTCCTGCTTCGGTATAATTTGCTACAGTGGGTCTACCATCTTGTTTTCCTGAATTGTCAGGATCAGACTCTGGCTCAAACAGAACAGCCACAGTGGTGTGGGGACAGAATGGTAGCAGGACGATGCTCAGACTGTTGTCCAATCAAAACAGAATGGGCAAACTGACCAATCTGAGCACATTAAGCTCAACAGGAGGCGGGGCTTAAAGACACAGGTGCTCTAACAGAGGGTTTCAGTCAGAGCATGAATACAGATGAGAAAAATATGAGAAAAATATTGTGGTTAGGGAAAACTGAAGCATGTAAATCTATTTGATTAGACCCCAAAAATCTTCTTATGAACATTAAAAATTAGCATAATAGCAGGTAGGTAACTCAATGCTAAAACCAAGGGCACACTGGGTTGTGGAATGGCTTGGTATCCAATAAACAGAGATATGGTTGATGACAGTGATAGGAATGATAAGCTATATGTATTTTCTTTCAATCAGTATATGTCATGTCTTTTTCAGTAGAGTAGCATAACAATATAGCTTACTGCATTTTTTTTTCATTTTTACTGCATACCAACTTTGGCAAAAGCCACTAATACCCCTTGAACCTCTTCCTGTTCATCCACATAAGCAGTACAACACCTTGTACATAACAAAGCGCTGTATTCAATTCACAAAACATCTTCTACGGTAATAGCCTTGAATTTGTCCAGCATTAGATAAACACCATGCATAACACCTTGTAATGGCAACAGGCCATGCTGCTTTCGTAACCTCTTGCCTTGTAGTTAGATAAGTTGTGCCACCTAAGGATTTGGATCACCTTGTGAAGCCGGAGCTTGGATGAATTTTGAACTTGCCTGTAGCTGGAGGCCTTTGCCATGCCTTACCTGGGTTGGGGTGATGGTGTTGACATCTTCTGAGGCAAGCTGTTTCAGTAAGGTGGTTTTCCCAGCATTATCCAGACCAAGAAGGACTATCCGCAGCTCCTGTTCTGTCGTGCCTTTTAGCTTCTCAATGACAGAAAACAAGCCCTGGGGTCCAAAGAAGAGGTCATAGGAAAGAAAAGCAGAAGCATAATTCAAACTTACATTAAACATCAATATAAGATGAAACTAACCAAGAACAAGCATTTGATGGATGTTATAGATTCACTCTGACATTGGAAATCAAGCTTTTGATGATTGTTTTGATGAAGTCCAATTCTAACAATCTGCATTATACATGTTCTCTAAGTCGCTGAAGACATCTGATGATATCGGAAGGTCCAGATATCCAGCAGCTTATACCAATCTACACCGAATCTCCAGATATTCATTCAATTAATATCTTGTATTTGTGCAAGCAATGGTAGACTCGGCCTCCACCCAGAGAGAGAGATGTGCGCATGCATACCTTTTGGACTTCTCCCATGGTGGTATGACTTGTAGACTATGTGGAAGATCACAGCTACATTCTACGCAGAATGCATCCAGGTGAGTTTTAGCTTAGCCCAGGTCCGCTGTCAGGCACAGATCTTCACCTTCCTTCAGTCCTCCTTCTCTTCTAACACAAGTTCAAACTGTACTTAACAGGGTGGAGTCTTTCCCTTTCCATCTATCTGTGTCTCTATACCCGGCCTTCACCGTCTGAGCCATAGGAGCAGTAGGAGAGTAAAGGAGGGGGCGGGGAAGGCCCAGCCTGGATTAGCAGGCCACAATTAGCAACCTCTCTGCCCACCTCCCCTCCTCTCTCCTCCTCCAGCCTCTCTCCTGCATTAAAGACTTACCTGGATTATCCCTCCCCACCAGCTGCTTCAGAGCAGTGCCCTGACACTCTGCTGTCTCTCGCTCTTGCTCTATCTCTCTCACACCGTCACCCAAGCAGCTCAGAATTAGAATACTGTCTACTGAATTTACAGTCGTACGCCAAAGGAGTTACCTGTTACATATTCAGTCTGTAGCTGCTAAGCTGTAAGTTATCTGATTTCGTTTACATTGAATTTTGTCATCGGTGTGGTGCAGTTCTTAATATAAGCCAGTAGCAAAAAATAGATCCACTTTATCTAAAGTCGTATGTAAAGGTTTGGACACCTCTGGTCAAATGGCATGCTTTGTTGGTCAACATACTTTTCAAGGTTATTGCATATTTAATATGTTATGTTTTTTTCAACTACACCACCACCACGTCAGTGTCACTGCAGTGTTGAGAACGATCCACCACCCACATAATACCTGCTCTGTGGTGGTCCTGTGGGGGTCACGACCATTGAAGAACAGGGTGAAAGGGGATTAACAAAGTATACAGAGAAACAGATGGACTACAGTCTGTAATTGTAGAACTACGAAGTGCTCCTATATGGTAAGTAAGGCTGATAAAATGGACAATGAATGTGGATGCGAGGAGGTTTACCTAATAAAGTGACAAATGGTTGTGAAGATACAGGATTTTATTGCTTTGGCACTGGCACACAAGGCACTGCATCATACTTACCAAAATTCACTATTTAGACATAGAAGTAAAACAGCTTAGCAACTGTAAACTGAATAAAGATATATGTAATCAGGCCAACAGTCCACATGTACACAACAGACAACAATGAATAACACTAAACAGGTCTGAATCTCTCTTACTGTAAAGTTACAGGATTACCATCAAGATGTCAGAAATGAGCCCTAGCATCATATTAATATTTGCATATGGATTAAACTGGATCCTGTCCATCTACATGACATAATAAGAGCTTGACTAGCAGTCTTTATGGTATGTGCTCAGTCCTCTGGTCTGTCTGTTGTTTTTGGATTCGGTACCTATAGTTCTCACATCCAGTCCTGGGCACTTGCTCTCCTGTACAGGTACAACTGTTCCCTGCCCCAGTACACCTGATCCAACTCATCAGCGGTTCCTGATGGTTGGTGTTGAAACTCGCTGTTCCCTACCAAAGCAGTGCAGCTCCTGAACAGCAGAGGGCGCTAGGATCCAATCTGAAACAAGCATTTCCAATCTCGAAACAAAGAGTACCAGTACATCACATATATTTAATTTTGTTTTCTTATTTCTTGTATCTCTTCCCCACATCTTAACTCCTCTTTCTGGAGCCACAAGGAAGAGATGCTAGGATAAGATGCAGCAAGGATGGAGGAATTACATATACTGTATATGTTTGCCAAATAACAAATCACCTTTCACCTTCAGGGTCTGAGCTGGAAGGATTGGGTGGTAGTAAACACCTATAGGGTGGCTACCTCAGCCCTGTAGAATTCCTGGACCTGAACCCAGTGGCTTGATTTTTCAGGTAAATATGTCACCAACAGTGTAGAGTTGAGCTCCGCACAATGTTTAGGGTAATCTAAACCATTCGAAACCTCTGTTTCTATACAGGTGGATATACAGACACAGTTTAAACTTCATAAGACATGTACACATGAAAATGAAAATGCTTGGATTCAAGAACATCTACGATTGGACTTCATTATTTCCTTGGTAGACAACGCAGATCCAGAAGGATCCAGGAAAATCCTGGATGGGTGGCAATTCTATTATTAAGCATCTTTTCACATGAACATGCTTAATTGAAATTTTACCACATCAATTCATTTTCCTAACGATTTTGCAATAACATGGAAATACTGTATAAACACAAGGTGTGAATTATCTTGTTGCATAAATGCTTGACTAAAGTTTCGCACAAAGTTGAACTTTAAATCTGATTTGGCGTGTTTGAATGCTGCATGTTTGAATGAATGACCGATCAAAAATGTTGCTAAAAGTTCTTTGTGTGGAAAAGCTGTGAAAAGCATGGGATGTTACCAAGGATGGGCCTTATCGCTGTAACTGACTGACCCAACAACTGCAATTACAGACATTCAGTGAGAAGTGAAGCCCTCCATGAGTCATCCTGTTAGTGCCAGCACCATTGGCAAGGCGACTGCACAACGCAGGACTACATGCACGACGACTGCCCTTAACACGAGGTCAACGTCGCCAAAGACTGCAATGGTGTTGTGCCAGAATGTCCTGGGGTGGCTCAGAATGGCAGCGGGTCATCTTCAATAACGAGAGCCGCTTTTGTCTTGGTCACCACCAAGATTGTTGTTACGTATCACTCGTCCAGAAGACCTGGTGTCACTCCACCTCCACCTCTACCGCCAAATCTACAGGAACTGATTGGCATCGGTACGGGCAGATACTCAAGGCTGTATCAGTATCGGTATCGGATATGAACAGTGGTATTGAGCCCCCCTTCAACATCTATCTTCCATTTGTTATCTCGTTAAAACGCATAGCTGGAAGTGGTTTAATTAGATATGGATAAATGGCTCCGACTGCAAAAGATCTTTTGTTCTGACCTTTGAAAGAAGTCACAAATCATCGCGCACCCGGGCCTGAATCTAAAGTGCTTCCTTTTTTGTGATAGGCTTCAAAAGCTTTCACTGAGTTAATAGGGGGTTTTGGAGTGAGTCAGGATTCCCGGAAAGGGATATCCATAGAAACACACCAGTATCACCACTTCATCCTTCCTTCAAAAGACCATCTCTCTGGGGGATTAAAGCGTCCGCTGTGGCACAGTGGAGCCACGGTGTTAATAAGTGACAATGGGGGGGCATCTTCATTCCCTGGCCCACTCAGACAACCAGCCCCACAATAGACCTGTTTCTCTGCTAATTCTCCTTTCTCTGCTCTTTCACTGGCTTCTGGATCGACCACTGGCCACATTGTTAGCTGTTTCGTTCCTGTGGCGACTCTTTCCTGACATGTTTTGGAACAGAATTTCTGACAGTTACTGCCCAAATGGTCTTGTGTAGTGAATAGTGAACAAGGGAGCTAAAGCTACTGAAGCAAGTGGCTCCTTAAAAGCATGGTTAACGTATGAAGATGCCATGCTTTCCTTCACTGTCTGTGTAGATGTGGAAGGAGCCATGCTAGACTCAAAAGACAACATGTCTTACATCAGTACCCCATGTGCACAGCCTAAGTACACAATAGTTTGGAACAGGCAAGCAGATTGCATAAGACTACACTTCCATTTAATTCAGATACTGAGATGTAAACAATGCCATTCAGAGTGATATGAATAAGTACATTGTACAGCAACTTATGAGATAAGCTCACTGGGCAAAAAAACATGAGGCACCTTGCGTGTTTAAGGTGGTAGTAACTTCAGGCTCCTGCAGATGGTGCTGCATGAGGATGATGGGGCTATAAGTACCTGCGGGTGTGAGTGACAGGATTCGTAGATTGGGAAGAGGTGGTACAGTGCAGTGAATGTCTCGTTCCATGTGTGGAAAATGGCTCCAAAGCAGATGTTAATGATGGGCTAAAAGGAGTGATTGAATTTGGGGGTGTCAAAGACCATAGTGTGAAAAAAGTAGCTGAATTAGCAGGTGTATGGAAGTGTACGGGTCTACCAGCAGTGGCTAAAATCCCAGTCTACAGGAAGTTCTCCTCAGAATTGTGTCAGGGAATGCCATCCGCCAACTGTACAATTCTTTGAGGCAAGAGTGTCTGAACATTGATGTGTCCTACATCCAGAAACTTGTCCAGTCCATGCCAAATCATGCCATTATCAAATCAAGTGGTGGTGATGGGAACCAAGCTTCACAATATCTACCACACAAATACAGACAGTTAATTTGCTATCTTAAAAAAGACCAGTCATGTGCCTCGGTCGGTGCTTAACATGTGATGTTGATTACTGTAAAGTTTTGGGAAGTCTAAAAAATATGTATTTACTTACAATCCCCTGCATGTACCTCTCCAGCCTGCATAAACCTAATAATCTGATTTTGCGGCCAACAGTTTATTGCAAACATTCTGCAGAACTTTTGCTGAGAGAGCTTTAAGAGGCATTAAAACCCTCCAGGCGTGTAGTTCCCATCATCACCAAGGCAAACAACTCAGATGACTCGGAATAACATTTAGAAATTCAAATGTTGGTGGAATTCCCTGGCTAATATAATGAAAAGCTGAACGTTCCTCATTTTTGAGATTCAGTGCACAGTGTTGAAGTTATAAAGAATGGGCTATCCTAGATTGCTTTCGAATTATACACACAATACAGGACAGCCAACCAGAACAGAGCTCATTTACATGTACATATCAGTCCTTTGAGGCACATTAACAAAAAGAGCTTATTTCATTTTTTTGGATCATGTGACTGTTTTCTGGGCATGAAACCCCAAGAAAAAAAAAAACAATAGAAGAAAAACAGAATAGATTTAAAAAATAAAGGTTGCTCGCTGGTGTTTAGGGCATGGGCACATTAGCTTTATTTCTGTTTAAAAAATTGTGTTCCCAGACAGTGATTTCAGGAAGTCCTGATTTCCAGTACAGAATCAGGCCTGTTTTTAATGCAGTGCTGACGGTCTGAAGATCACGAGCATCCAGTACTGACCATCGGCCTTGTCCCTTGCTCACAGGGATTTCTCCAGGTTCTCTGAGTCTTTTGATGATATTATGTACTGTAGATGTTGGGATATCCAACGTCATGGCAAACTTACATTGAGGAACATTTTTCTGAAATTGATCCCCAATTCTAGACAGTTTTCCACAGATTGGTGAACCTCTGTCCATCTTTGCTTCTGAGAGACTCTCTAAAATGTTGTTTTTTATATACCCAGTCATGTGACCACTTACGTCCTCTTACTTCCCCTGTCCCAACTTTTTTGAGATGTGTTCCTGCTATCAAGTTCGAACTGAGTTAATCATTTTCATGAAATGGTAAAATGTCTCACTTTCAACATCTGATATGTGTTCTGTGTTCTACTGTGAATAAAATATGGGTGCATGAGATTAGTAAATAACTGCATTCTGTTTTTATTTACATTTATTATAATTTTACACAGTATCCCAGCTATTTTGGAATCGGCCTTGTTGATCAGGATAATGCTGGTCCCTTTCACTTGCGTAAGCCTATTGGGAGTTTCCATGCAGAGCTACAAAATGTATATCCAACTTTAGGATTCAGCTCCAGTCACAACTGTCCCAAGTCTACGGTTCATTTACATCTTGACTTCTTCATTACAAATCCATTGTGGTGGTGTACATAGGTGACCTTATGGACCTGATTGTCATTCTGAATGCTCAACTCTCACTACAGGCTAATACATATTCCCATTCTGCTACAACTGGCTCCAACCAGCTGCCGTGAGATTTATGAGCACTCAGGGAATATCCAGAAGGACGTGTGCTTCCCTTTTTTTTTGTTGCCAGCCCTAGCGATGGTGTCAGCATCGCTGATTACCTTATTTGCTCTCCCTGAATGCGCGCTAAGGCGAATGCTTGTGTTGCCATCCACTCTCGGTACACTAACTGAAACAGAAATTAGCACGGTGAGCTTACAGCCACACACGGATCACTGCACGTACAAGCTGAGGGGAACAGGTGTCAGTCTCAGAAGGTGAGGAGAATCCGACTGCTTCTGGCTGGTCTCAACCTGCGGAGGCTGGTTCAGCGCCATGGTAGGCCAAGACAAAGGCATTCACCCGTTATGAAGGTATTATGTATTGTGTCTCTTCTCTGGGTCTGCAGATTTGATCCACATGGTTTAACACTGAGTTTGTGTTTTAAGGTCACCACTTGCTAAGATCCTGAGTTTAGTCTCAAGACTTCCAACAATAAAGGTACCAAAAAAAGACGATTCCTTAAAAGAACCATAGTTGGTGCCCTGAAGAACTTCTTAAAGAACTATTTTGAGGTGTCTGTATGTGAAGAACCTATTTAACCTTTTGGGTAACACTTTACAATAAGAGTACATCTATTAACAGTACCTAAGATAGTAATTACTTAATTATTAAGCATTACGTAGTAGTTAAGTAATGTAGTAATTAATAATTTACTAACGACAGAAATAAGGAGTAATATTGTTTTAGACTTAATTAAGTAGTTTAATAATAATAATTAATTTAATTCCTACTTAATTCATTATTATTAATTCCTCATTAAATGCTTAACAACTGTCTCAATTATTCATTAAATAATTGTAGTAGCAGTCACTGTGTGACTCAACTATTGGGACAGTAAGCACTAATGAACAATTTACTGAAGTCTATGATAATTCATGAATTATAATAGTTAAATAAACCTTAATTAACATCTTAAATATGTATCCTATACCACTTCATATATGCATAAGAGCACAGAGTTCGTCAAGTGCACAAATTCATATGTGAAGTATATATCAGTTAGGTAATATTTGTTAAACACTGTTGTGGGTCACAAAGAATGTTTATTGTTTATTAATTTAATTTACAAAATATTAATAATGCTTACTAATACAATCATACATTCAAAAATAATACTATATAAAATGATAGAGTTACATATCATATATTATTATTAATAAAACTAATTATATATGAGATGTTTTTGGGAAACTGGGCCATGATTAGTTGCAACAGTGACATGACACATGAACATGCCAGGTAAGAATACTCTACAGCAGATTAGACCATGTAATTGTACATAATACACACATATTATTTAATGACTCATTAATCAGAATCAGAATCAGGTTTATTGGACAAGTATGTTGACACACACAAGGAATTTGGTTTCGGCAGTTTGTGTCTCTCTAGTACTGTACCAATATACACATAACTAACTGACAGTCCACAATATACACAATGACTCCACATATGCACAATACATACAGACTCCGTACAATATACACTCTACACAGAATATACAATATACAAGCAATAAACAAACTATATATGGACAAATAATATACAGTTTACGTATTATTTATAAATAATATAAGGGAGTAGTGTTGAGGTAGAGGCAGTAGTGTTGAGGTAGTGCAACAGTACTAGTATACATGTATGAGGAACATACATGAGGAAGACACTGTAGTGTATAATCTATGGAGGAACAGGAGTAACTATGGTTCAGCAGATGATGTGACTGGTCAGCTGTTTATGAAGATGATGGCCTGAGGAAAGAAACTGTTTCTGGGTCTGGTTGTCTTGGTGGACCCTGTCCTGTAGCACCTGCTGGAGATTAAGACGTTAATTAAGCATTTAGTAATGATTATAAACTACACAATTCCATTTAAAATAATATTAGTCCCTATTTTCATCATTAGTTGTTGACTAATTACAACATTACTGAGCTATTTAGTAATGCTTATAACTTTATAGCCAATGAGTGCCTGAAGACTGGAACCCATGGACCTCACCCAGTGTTTCCTTCCTTGAGATGCTTCGCCAGGTCTTTACTGCAGCCATCTTCAGTTGCTGTTTGTTTTAGGGGTTTTCTGTTTTGTCTCCAGTAAGGAAAAAAGGAGGATCAATTGCATTGAGTGTGCCTGTGCCAAGTGCCTGAACATTTCTGACCATTCCCTTTCTTTGTCCTAAGAAGCTCTAGGGATGTGTTGGGTCATTATCCATCTATACTGAGAAGAGGGTTCCTAATGAATTTGTAGCATTTGACTGAAGCTGAATTCAGAATTCATTCTGCTTCTTTTGTACTTCTCCTAAGTACAGTTAATAGATGTGCCCTTATTGTAAAGCATTACCACATTCCAGTCCGAGAACCATGATTCCAAAACTGAGCCTGAAACTCTTTTAACATAGTTGAAACAGTCTCTCTGAAGACCTAATGCAATATATGTAAGTCCCGTAAAATGTCTGACTAATGCTTTGCTTCAGATTATAATGTAGTCTGCCTTGTAGCTAGCTTTAGCCTATAATAGCTAGCTGGCAGGTTTCTCAGGTCACCGGTTGGATGTTCAGTATGTTTTCCCACTGAGTGACTTTTATACCTAGCAGAGCTGTGTTTTATGACGGAGATGGTGTTTACACAGTGATAGGCAGTTCATGTGAGCTGAGGAGCCTACCGTAACTCCCATACTGGCTTCTCTCCCTCTCTCACTCTCTCTCTCTCTCTCTTCGACAAAACACTGGGCCACCAGCCTACTGTACCACCATGGACGCTTCTGTGTCTTTCCACCACCATCAACATTTCCCTCTCCTTTCCAGGGAAAAGGTATGGCTTTTCCCCTTTATTACATCATAGGCCTCCTTGTGTGGTTACGTGTGGACTGGAATTTGCTTCCGAACACGTTCCTTCACTTCGACATTGATGTGCACTTGAGAACTTTGGAGGCATTACCTGGATCTCTGAATATTCCAGTGCGTGAACGGGATTAACGCTTTACTTGTAGCTAAACGTGTCTACTAATTAACATTAACTTTTTGGAGAATACTGTTTGTGTTTGCAGTAAGAATTTAGTCATAGGTATTGTAGGGCACATTTGAAGAGAGGTACGTCAACCACAAGATAAGCAGTTCCTCAGGTCTACTAGAAAGACAAACACAGGGAAGCAAGAAGTGCGAAAACAGTGAAATGGTCCAGGAAGAAGATAAATGCAATCAGCTGAACTCATGTTGGTCTGTTTACTTGCACGTAAAACAATCCACTTGCATTAAAAAGGGGAACGTCAAGTGAAAATAAGAGACAAAACAAACGTGCAGCTCAAAAAATGTTTAAGAGATACAGATAAACAACATGTGCAAGACTTGGTAGACCACAGAAGCTCTCACCAACAGCCCTAAAGGAGCTAGAGATATCTGCGTACTAGCCATGGCTGTATGCAGGGTTTTAGAATTACTGAGGTTCAAACAACTGACCTTGCTAGGGAGGTTTAGGACCAAGCCATGAATGGTGAATACATATAGCTATCTGATTGCTGGACCAGGCTCTTGCAACGGACGTCACACAAACTCACGTTATGAGTCGTCACAGTTGTACCTGCACACGCAGTGAAGCAATTTCTTGTGTGTCTTGATTGATTGGTCTCATTGTTTACCACACCTGTATGGTACAGCTGGCTGCTGTAAGGTACAACTGTTAGGAGGGCTGCTAGCATAAGACTTAGCTAATGTATCATTATATACAGTTAAGGTAGACTGAATGATATTGAACTAGGCACTCCGCTAGTAAACTTCTAGTGACCTGTATCAGGCTTTGGCGGATTCAGCTTGTTTGTTTGCATATTTAAAGTACCACCGTGTTAAGTAAACATTTTGTAGATGCCATCAAGGAGGTCATTTGGTCCACCTGCGGTAAAGCAAAGATGCTGGTCATCAGATAAGATCTTCGTTAACACCAGTGGTCATTACAGCCATGACACTAACTAACTAGCCCCGCCCTTTTTCAATCAGTCCAACATGAGAGGATGAAGAAGTAGCACTGCTACCCCAACAGCATATTGTAAGCTCTAGTCAATTATGTTGAAGGTTCTGCTCCTAGTTAGATCACGAAAGGAAGAGTAAACGCAACAATGGCTAAAACCCTTGGCAAGCGACCATTATCTACTGTGGCCGAGTAGTGCAAAAAAAAAAAAAAAATTTCAGAAAACAAAATTACGAAAATAAAAATGAATTTACACACAAAAAAATTACATTCAAGAAAATAAAATTACAAAAAGCAAAAAGTATTTTACAAGACGTGAAACACTTTTACCAGTACCGAAACGGAAAGGGTAGGTCCAACACTCAGGAAGTGCTTGTTGCAGACCCTTGTCAATCAAACTGGCACGCATTTTAGCCGGCTGGTACGCTTTAGTTTTATCATTACCTTTTCTTCCGTCTGCTCTTTTAAAAAGTCTAAAGTCCTTCCACAGGAAAAACAAAAGTGTGCCAGTTGGCTAAAACGCGTGCCACAAAATGGACAAAAACATGCTTTAGCGTCGTGACCATCCCAAACTCCATTCACTCTACCACCGGCAAACAGTTTGATTGGCAAGTGTTGGACCTACCCTTTCCGTCAGAATTCACAGTTTGTAAAATTGTTTTGGTACTGGAAAAATGGTTTCACGTCCTGTAAAATTGTTTTTGCTTTTGTAACTTTGTTTTCTTGAATGCATTTTTTTGGTTTGTAAATTTGTTTTTATTTTTGTAATTTTGTTTTCTGAAATGTTCATTTGTTTTGCACTTCTTGGCCACCGTAATTATCACCACCAAACCACATTTGGCAGCAAACAAAAGCAGAAGTACAAATAGAAGCAAAACAAGAGCTGGTGCTACTTTCCCTCACTTGATGAGTAAAGTTTGAAGTTTGATGCTGAACTTGCAATGTTTTGTCTAGACTGGTAACGCTGAGGAGGAGGGACTGTACATGATAAGGGTAGTCACCACAACGTTCTGGAGATATATTGCCCCCTCTTGCTTGGGAGTCTGAATTAGACAGGTTGCATCATCTTCCAGCTGGTAGTGTTCTGATATTATTGGACTGACCTGAATCTGTGAGCTAACCAACTTCTAACCCCACGTTCACACTAACAGGCGACAAATCACTGACGTCGCCCCAAGTTTGTTTCTTGTGGGCGTGTTTGAGGCCACCCACATTGTTGTGCGTGGCCATGTACAAAGTGCAATCTAGCTAGTTTTGAAAGCACATTTGTGGCAAGCTTTACTGGCCGGTTAGCATGCTGGCTAACCTAGCTAGCTATAAAGTGATCATATAATATGGGGAAAGAAGAAACAGCAGCTAATAGCTTCTCTACCATGTTCATCACCACACTGTTAAGAACTGGAACCAAATGCTGGTAGGAACAAAAGTTCAGAGCGCAGGAGCTGGGGACCTCAGACCCCCGTGTCAATAGTTTACAATGTCATTTCACTCTGTCATAACTCATTTGCATAAAGTTGAGAAAATCTCAACTCAATTTGTGGCTTGTTGCTAAACCGCGACTACAGATATACGTTTTTTAAAATTGATAATTTGTACTTAATGCCTGGTGTGAGCAGAAATGGTGTACATGTCAGTACTGTTAGACTTTGTTCTCTTTTCTCACAGAGAGTCATACGCTTCCAAGAAATTACAAGAAGCTTCTCTCACCTCGGCCTGCGTGCTTCTCTACGTAGACGCTTAGGCAGGCATCACACATTCAGAGAGAGCAGACCGCTCACCCTCACTAAGGTAAGGCATGGTTCATGTCAACTGCAGGCTAGTCATTCACTTATTGATCTTAAGATATATTATTCAGCAACCGCGATAAATTATTCAGATTATTCAACTGCTATCAAGCAAATATGCAAGCTGTTGAGTCAGGAGGAAGTGAGGACAGTCTAATGCAAAAGTTTGGTGAGATTACAGTACGTGTGTGGTTGACTTCCTAAGCCCAACGAAAGTTAACACATAGTTTGCACATGATGAATTATGTCATTTTCTGTTAATTTTAGCATACACACTGTATGCTATTGGTTTGAGCAATTTAACACATACTAAAATAATAAATCATAAAATATGCCACAGCTTTTGCCATAACAGGTCAGATTTTACATTACGTAGTAAGTACTGTAAGTAAACAATAATTGTGCATTAAAATACACTCATCATCAAATAAATAGCTGCACCAGGAGGAAGTGTTGGACTGCAGTGCTATTGGGAAGGAAGATAAACAAACAATAAACGATGATAAATTTAGACTGATATGGGCAATATTTATTGAGCTACACATACAGAAGTAGTGTATCTCAGTATGGGAGGCGCTAACGCAACATGCCAGACGTCTAGAGGTTCCTAATGGTGTCCTGTGATAATCCATCCCATGCAGCTTGAATATTCACACACAGTTCCTGCAGATTGTGCGGTAGGGGTGGAGGTGGAGTGACACCAGGCCTTCTGGACAAGCGACAACAAACTGTTCTTCTTGACGCCAACCATGGTGCCTCCACACACGGATTCATTGGTCATCTCCACCAAGACAAAAGTGGGACTGAAGATAACCCGCTGCCTTTCTGAGTCACTCCATGACACTCTGGCACAACACCATTGCAGTCTTTGCATGATCTGCGTGCATGTAATTCTGCGTTGTGCACCCATCTGCCAGTGGTGCTGGCACTAACATGGTGACTCGTGGAGGGCATCACTGCTCACTGAATGTCTGCAGTCGTGGCTGTTGGATCAGTCAGTTACAGTAATAAGGCCTGTCCTTGCTTACCTCACAGGTGCAGCCGAGCATGAAACTTGAATCATTCCCATGTCTCACGATGTCAAACCTACCCACCAAGTTTCATTCTTGTTGGTTGATTCCTTTTGGGTGCAACTATTTGTGCAACTACTCTTTTGATAGTGAGGCCATGTACTTAAAACATGCAATTAGACCAGGTAGGCCCAAACATACACACAACCATACAAGTTCTTGCCACTGAATGGGGTTTGATCTATGGTTCTCCTCCCGGCTGTCAAACATTCAGCACTGTTATTCATCAGATAAGCTTCTGCTAGTAATCCTCTCGGCTCGGAGGCTTTCAGTTCAGCTCTTTTTTTCTCTCTCCAATGTGATGTCGAAGCTAAAACTTCTCCTTTTCCCCCATAACAGCAGTTTGATGTAGCCGTTTCTTTCCCTCTGTGGTTATTTCCAGAATTGGCCTACGCTGTTCTTTAGAGTGATGCCATAGAAGGACCATGTTGGGTTCCCTAAAGAGTGCTTCAGTGAATGTGACCCTGAAGAACCACTTAGTAAATGAGCTTTGAGTGTTAATAGTCTTTAAAGAAGCTAATATGGAGGTTCTATATAGATGAAAGGTTTTTTTTAGAGCCCCCGGAACCTGTTCTGTACTCTGAGTAATGTTTGTGGTCTTCCTCAGAGCTTCTAGATCGTATCTGGATATCTGTAAAGGCTGCGTGAGCTTCTGTTGATCTGATCAGAGTATTTTATATGTTGGCTGGATGATTATCTAACAGCGTCAGGGTTATGTACGCAGCAGTTTTTTGTGTGATGGGTGCCCGCACTTCCTCTTGCGGCAAGTTGCTATGGCAAGACTTCCTGGTCTAGCAGGAAGTTGCATTTTGTTCATAGACGACAGGGTTCAGGCGTATTTTGGTGAATGCTCATGCTCTTGTAAAGGACCTTAAGATCGTTTGGAGCCAAGGCTATGTCTCTGAAATTGAATAACGTCGGTATAACCAGTGGACTCAAGGTACGTTTAGGATGGCCTGCGTTTATTTGTGTCCGCCATTATGTATTTGTATCTGCGTGGGTTCCGTTTTCAATGGTACATGACAATTTGACTGTTAGCTGGGTGTATTTGATACTAATTATTCAGTTATATATATATTTAATCTTTACAGTTAAATCATGTTCTCAGATGGAAAGCCTAGCACACAGTGTTGAGCTGAAGATTGTAGTATCATCATCACTAGCTTACATGGTTCCATATGGGACGACTGGGTGGCTCTTGCTGTGATAACTTCAAGGCCTGTCAGTTTTATTCTGTCTGGTTTTATTATTTTGTTACTGTTGGGTTAAGGGATCAGTGCTGGGCAGTATTAACAACATTTAACATGGCAATATTTTCCAAACATATCACAGCATAACAGTATATATTTCAACTTCAGTTGATATTGAAGTTAGCAATAATAAAGTTTATTGGTCAAAAAAACAAACCTAAAAAAAGGTGTAGGTTAACCATTCATATACTGTATATTGACACTTCTGTTGTTTATAGGAAGAGAATGTAAATTCACCGAAAAACTGCAGCAAATTATCATCTCTGTGTTATTAGATATTAGCTTCTATTTTAATACTCTTCACTGGTATTATTGTGGTCATATTCAAACATTCAAACATTGTATATTGCTGCTGTTGGAACAAAACAATGTATGTCCAAAATGGTAGCTTTACAGTAGAAGGAAAAAAGTTCTTAATGTCTCCGTTGGATGGACGTTATTGGAACTAGATATTGGAGCTTTGTTATTGGTCCATTCATCATGAAATTTAAGCATGTTGTGAAGAGCAGCTGGTGTGTTTGCTACAATTAGGTAGCAAAATACCAAACAACATAAATGGCAATACAAGGTTTAGTTGTGGTGATATCTGTGGAGATACCGTAAGTAGGAGAAGTTGTTGAATTACAGTAAAAAGCAGATTTGAAATTTTAAATTAAATTACTGTAATTTTACAGAAATATACCATCCCTAAATAGAAACCTTTACTGTTAATTAACGGGTTTGGCCTGGCTTTTTTTTTTTTTTAAACATTTTAAAGTGAACACATACCATTCTATAGTTCAATAATATTGTGTACATATTTTGTTTCAGTTGGACAGTTTTGTTTAGTTCTGTGTCTATTAAAATCACAGAGAACCTTATTGTTATTGTCATTTTTATTTTTTTTATTTAATAATAATTTAATTTGAACCATTCTTATTAAATATTCTGAGCCACACACAGCAGTTAACTAAGTCTTAAAGCCCCAGGGAATCGAAATCTGTTCACAGCATACATGTACAAGTATGTAAGTACGTCTTATGAACCCATCCCATAGTCTAATAAATGTCTGCTGTATAAGCTACAGCTATCTAGCATAACCTAAAGCTGCCAAGCTACACCACCTGTCTTTAGTTACGAGTTGCCCATGCATTCATCCTTATGCCAGCATTGTTTGTCCATCCATTCCTCTGTTTGCAGATTGCGTTATTCGTTTGATTGTTCATCTGTCCGTCTGCACATCTGTTTGTTCATGACTTTTTTTCATTGACTTTTTAGCATCACATAAAAGCTGGATAATGATATTAGTCCTGCTTGAGGGGTGAAGCAGGGTAGTAGCATTGTGCAGTGAGATGGCAATCAAGCTGCTAATTAGCCACGCCCACATGGTTCTCAGATGCCTCCCATCAGCAGATTTTAAGCTGTGGTTAATCATATAAATACACTCTCTGTCAAAATAGCACCCAGAAGGAATCAACTGACAGGAATGAAACTTGGTGGATAGGTTTGACATCATGAGACATGCAAATGATCCAAGTTTCACGCTCGGCCACTCATGTGACCTAAGCAAGGGCGGGTCATCTTCAGTGACGAGTCCTGCTTTTGTCTTGGTGGAGGCGACCAACGAATCCATGTGTGCAAGCAGTGTGGTCAGCACCAAGATGAGCGGTTTGTTGTCACGCATCAAACGTCCAGAAGGCCTGGTGTCACTCCACCTCCACCCTTACCGCAAAATCTGGAGGGACTGTGTGAGAATATTCAAACTGCATGGGATGGATTATCACAGGACACCATTAGGAACATCTACAACTCCATGCCGAGACGTCTGGCATGTTGCGTTAGTAAACATGGAAGCCCCACACCATACTGAGAAACACTACTTCTGTATGTGTAGCTCAATAAATATTGTCCATATCAGTCTAAATCTATCATCATTTATTGTTCCTGGTAACCTTTATCTTCCTTCCCAACAGCACTGCAATCCCACACTTCCTTCTGGGTGCAACTATTCCTTTGATGAGTGTATTGTATATTTTTCATTCACGCTGGATCTTAAAGTTTAGTATCATACAGACATGTGTTCCCTGGAGCTTTAATTATATTGCTAAAACTATAACTCAGCATCGCCGTGTGGCATTAATAGACTGTATGTCACCCAGTGTTGCACTGTAGAAAGTGTTTTGTTGGTCCAACCTAAAAATAATACTTGTAATTTGTTACAACCTACAAAAAAGACTTTGAACGAATGAACAATTCTTTGAATCAAAGTCATTAGTCATAAAACTAATTCAATTGCTTGTAACAAGTTAGAATATTTTTTAGGCTACACTTTTTACAGTGTAGGTTTGATGTTTTTTATACCAGTTGTTTATGCATTTGTATAGTTGTTTATGTCTTTCTATCTGTAGTTCTTTCTCAGGGAAGAGATACTAATTTAAATAAGATTTAACACACCGCAGGGCAGATAAGGCCTCCTCTCTATCTGAATAAAGATTCTGATGATTGTAAGTAACCCATGGGAGAAAGTCATTGGATGTCATGTTACATATTCCCATCCATGGCCCATCTCTCTGTCCCCTTCGTCCACCCAGTCTGGGTGCTATATTAAGCAGAGCCGCTCGCCTGCCTTAGTTCATTGCCATCTTTCAGTAGAAATTTGTGCTATTTGTGTGTAAAAGGGTGTGTTTACTTAAAAAGGGTTGCTCTCAGAATACCAGGCAATGCTCCTCTATGATTAATGACTACTGTTAATGCATTGACATGCAGCTATGAGTCATTCGGTCTCATCCAGTGTAATTTTTTCCCCCACCTACAGACACTGGCTGTTTCAGACGGAGGTGAGTTATGAATTAATAATGTATTTGGCAGAGAGAACAAGCAATATGTTACACACTATATCTGCATCTGCACTCTGTTCACTGAAACCACTATACAGTAAATTGACCAGTGCTTCCTTTACTCTTAAGCTGTTTATCTTAGCATAGTATCTTACACTGTACAGTACAGTTAATCCAATATGACTTTTAGTATGTGGTACTCATGACACTATTCTAAGGATTATATATATATATATATATATATATATATATATATATATATATATAGAATCCTATATATATAGAATCCTATATATATAGAATCCTATATATACTACGTATATGGTCATATAAAAAATAAACATATATATATATATCCCTGCATAGATTGCAAGTGGAATGTCTTATTACTGAATAACAAGAGTAACAATGCTTATTACTCTGTAATTACTCTGTAGTTACATAACCTGACATTCTGTAATGCATTTAAACCAGCATATATAGGGTTTTTTATTTATCCCAGCATAGAATGCAAGTTATTGAATGTATTATTACTGAGTAACAAGAGTAACAAGGCTTATTATTCTGTTATTACATGGCTTACAATGCAAAAGTTATTCCCAAGTTATATATATGTGTAATAGAACTTTGGGCCGGCGGGTACAGGTCATTTAAAACCTTTAATGTTGACATATTTTCAGTTTGCTTAGTCAACCCCCCTATCCCCCCACCGCCCACCAATTTGGTTTAGTGTATATGTCGGTTCTCACTGAGTTTATGAATGAATAGGTATTTAAGTATATACTGTTGTATGCACTTGTTTCCATGTTTCACATGTGGCTTGTGCGCTGCGCTTTGGAAGTCACAGTTTGAGCTTTTCACTCTGTCATTGACCTGTTTACATCCTGTTTGGGGTGCAGGTGTTACCACAATGACTTCCTCTCATCGATTCATTCTCAACGTGGGGGAGAGAAAGTTAGACAGACAGACAGACAGGCTGACTGTCAGACAGACAGACAGAGCTTGCGGAAAGCATGTGACTATTCGGAATCAGATTCATAACGTGAATCACCCTACTGATATTAAGCTACCAAAATACCGCAGCACTTCCATCACAGCTCTTGATCCACTCATCTCTGAAGTCTTTCTAATAGGAAATAAACTCTTTTAACTTGTCTTTCTTATGCCAATTAGTTTCCCCTCCACACAATTATAATACACCCTAATCAATATAGTCAGATCAAAATCTCAGATTGACCTTCAAAAATTTCCAGGAGCACATTTTGGCTCAGTGGAAATGCTAATTGCAGAGGACCCGGCTTAATGGTGCAAAAAATCATATCTGAGTGGCTGAGTCACACTGCCAGAAATGCAAGCACGTCTGTCACCATCGAGGGAAGAAAAAGTGTCATTGTAGTAACGTCGAACCAGCAACACGGCGTGACACTTATGAGCAGTACTTTTACATGAATGTGAACGTATATAAATGGTTCCACAGTATGATTTGTCACGACTGGGACGAGACCTGCTTTCTTTAACCCGTTAAGCTCTGTGTGTCTGTATGTGAGCCCACATTTGAGTTCTCCATTTTCATAATCACAGATGTGATTGTGGTAAGTAAAGTTGGTGAAACTTAAAGTTTGAAGTCTGAAGTTTAAAGGGTTAAACTGTGACTTTCAAAGGCATCAGACATCAATCCAAGTATGAAGATATGTTTATTTAGGGCCATCAAATGATTAAAATAATTAATAGATTGTGTGGTTGTATATATGTCTGGGTATTTGCGCATGTACAGCCGCATGTATATGCATAAATTATTATTATATAGTTTTGGATCAGTTTTATTGGTCTGTCCATCATGAATATGCACTTTTTCAATGAACATTGAAAGGGTAACAAGCGCTACCTTTTAAACGTTAAGCGTTACACTCTTTTAAACTGTGCCAAAAAGGTGGCGATATGGCAAGAATATAATACGGTGATACATGAAGAGTATATGTGGTATATCAGGATATCTCATCAATTGGAACTGTTAAGTGTAAGCCTGTAGAGTCTTTAAGATAACCAACAACATCCATTTAGTTGGGTGTGTCTAAACTTGCTGTAAACACTGCTGTAGGTAGGTCTGTCATACAGCTAAAACACTGGAAACCTGAATTTTGTCAGGACATTTGACCATTTATATGAACAATTTTATTATACAAGATGTCAAAAATCTGTATATATTGATGTAGGGTCAATTCAAACAGCACTGCTATCATCAGGTGAATCTCACTCTGAAGCTGTTATTTAGCAGTCATGTGAAAACTACAGTCAAGGCAGATTCGTACTGGAGTACAGTCACAGATTTCAACACTAATCACTCAAATGACAGTACCGGTAGTACTGGCCAGATATGGACCCTTGCAGTTTCAGGAGTAAACATTTCAACTTGGTTGCCTCAACTGACCACAAAAATGACTTCAGTGTTTAATTGCCCACTTAACATTGCTGTGTATCTCTCTGATGGCACCAGAGCTGAATGTACTGGAGCCAGAGAAGCGAGCAGGCACCCACTGCTCCAACAGTAACTCCAGCCTGCCCAGTGTGCCCGGTGGTGGGGCCAGTGGAGTGGGACAGGTGGCCAGCTGGGCGGTCAGCTTTGAGAGGCTGCTAGAAGACCCGCAGGGAGTGCGCTACTTCACTGTGAGTACAACACTTCTAACCAGTTTCACTGTCAGAGGCAGACGTTAAGTTAGAATACTTCAAGTTCCGAGCTCTATGCACTGAAGTATTTCAGAGTTTGCTTTAAGTTGTTCTTGGTGGAGGGATGGGGGGTGGGTCGGGGGGGTCCCATCACACTTCAATAACTCACCTACAGCAGTAGTCAAGAAATGGTTCGTACTGGTGCCCAAAAGAAGCCCTGTCACTTCATCTCTGCATCACAGTTTGTTGATGACAGAGAAGCTGGAGGCCATTTCTGTGGTGTACCATAAACAGTGTCTTGAGTCTCGGACTTGTGACAAATGTGAAGCATTTCGTCTCGCATTTCTCACCCACAACAACCAGACGTCTTCTAATATTGTTGTTCAGTGCTACAGTACCAGTTAAAAATTTAGAAACGGCTACTCATAGAAGGTTCTCCTTATGTTTATCTTAAAGCTTTACTCTAGAATAAAAGTGAAGACATCAAACTATAAAATAGCACTCATGGTATTATACAGTCCACCTTAAACACCTCCAAAACAGAACTTTACAGGAGGATAAAACAGCTTTCTTAACCTGCAGTGGAGGTTGACATAAGCAGTTTTGGACCACTTCTATCGGTCTGTCCATCATGAATATTCACTACATTGAAAGAGTAACTAGAGCTTTTAAACTGCACAAAAAAAGAGATAAAATTGCAACAAAATACACAGTTGAGTCACATTATTATGACCACCTCCTGCAGCGTGTGAAGGAAGCAGAAAGAAGTCATGAGTCATGAACTGGCTTGGTGAGCATATAAGATGTTAGATAGGCTGTATATTTGGGTGTGACTCCATCCTTGCAGATCACCTATACATGCTGACTGTCTTCCCTGGGGCGGATGGGATCTTTCAGCAAGACAATGCGACATGTCACATGACTAGAAATGTCTGACATTGGTTGGAGGAGTATGACCAAGACTTCCAAATACTGCCCTGCCCCCCTAATTCCCCAGACTTGAACCCAACTGAGCATCTGTGGAACCACCTCCATCGTGGTCTCTGGATCTATGTATCCTCCCCATGCCCCCTCCAGCAGCTGTGGGATGCAGTGCAGTCGGCATGGCTCCAGATACCTGTGAGAAACCTAGCAGGACCCCAGCCCGTCTAGCTGCTGTCTCCGCTGCACAAGACGGTTACTCTGGATATTAGCTGGTGGTCATAATAATGTGATTCGACAGTGTATTGTTGTGCAACAAGATATTTTATGTATTAGAGGCGATATGGCAAAAATATAACACTGTGACACATCAAGAGTATACGTGGTATATCAGGATATTTATTGTTTCAGGCATCTCATCAGCTGGAACTGATGAACATCCATTTAGTCAGGTGTGTCTAAACCATTGACTGGTAGTGTGTATTGCAAGACTTCTTCAGATTGCAGTAAAGCTCAAGGTAACGATCAGGAGATCCAAACCCCCTGAAACTGGGTTTGTACGTGGCAGATTTGGTTTGTAATATCTTATTAGTGCAGGAATGCCAGGAGCAGTCAGAACATCGCCAGACGAACCCTGCTGTCCACTAAAAACACTGAGCCACGGCAGCAGGCACAATTCTGGCGATGTTCTGATATGTGGGAGCATTATATTCACATACCCATGAGTTCTGAATGGGACATTAAAGAAAGGATAGATTCAGTTTTGTACATACTACAGTTTAAACTTAATATACATGTGACCATGCATGTTGATTATACTATATATTAAGTTATATAACCAATTTGCTGTTCACAGAATATTCTCTATGTCTGTTATGTTGCTAGATAACTATGTTAGCGGTGCTGCTAACAAACTACATTGCTTGCTGGAGGAAGTTTTCTGTCCTGTGGTGGCTAATTTCACTGGCTAGCTAGGTGTCCCTTCATCACACAGTGTTGCTAAGATTGGGGGCAGGGGTTACGGCAAGCACAAGCACATGGGTGGCGGTGGGGGCGGGTGTTGCAGCAAGCACAAGCACATGCTTCCTTCCAGTCATGTGAAATGCCACAAGATCTTTCTGAACTGCTGCTATCTCGACATCATTGAATAGTTCACTGACTGCCAATTCTGTTACATCAGAGTAAGGAGTAATATTGATAGAGAGAAGGCTCTCTCAGGCCCCAAGCCACAAAGTGCTATGGCATTAACAGAGGTTGAATTCCAAATTGTATTTTTTGCTATTTCATAGAATTACAGGAGGGCATGTAAGAGTGATTTTACTGGGGCTGTGCCAGGCTGTTAAAAATAATCTGACAAGAACACAAATCGCTAAATGCTAACATTTAGCACATTAATACTATTTTCAAAATACAAACATGAACAACTTGGAATTCAAAGATATAAATATGCCCTCAGGGGCCTGGAGGCTTAAGCAGTTGCACGCCTAGCTTAGTGGCAAGTAGTGCCTCAGCTTTCATAGGGAAGCCCTAGATTTTGCTCTGCTTCATGTCGTGAGGATATCACACGAAAAACGAGGCAAATAAAACCCACAAGCTCAGGTAGACCAGAGTACAGCTTTGTTCCCAGAGCTTGGTGGATATTATCACAGCTATTGACTCACATGACTTCTTACTCACATGACTTTTATTTTTTAACATCTTTTTGGTATCATTGCGAAATGCTGGATGGACTAGAACTAAACTGTTTCAAATGTTCTTTGGATCGAGGGAACCAAGCTTCCTTTGTCCCATGTTATAGACGACAGCATGCAATACAATGTTAGAAACCACCTTACTAAGTTTATTTGAGATTACTTAACAACTGTACATGGTTTGAGGCCAGCATGTGATGATTTAGTCATGCAGTTTACACATGATAAACAGGTGGCTGGTATAGTGTAGTGGGTGACACTTCTGGGCGCCATGCGGGGGGGTTCGATTCCCTACCTGGGGAACCATATTACACTATACCAGTATGAGTCCTTGGGCAAGGCTCCTAACACTACCTTCGCCTAACTTTGTGAATGTCAAACTGTAAGTCGCTTTGGAGAAAAGAGTCTGCAGAAGAGAGATGAGCAACAATAGCTCTTTGATGAGTGGGAAGTGCGTCTGATATGCACCACACTAATCTGGAGCGTTTTTATGACCGTATGAAACCGTTTAACAGGAGGGAGTGGAGATCAGTCCCTTTCATTCATTTCTAAGCAAGCGTTTTACAGTTGGCTCTCAGAAAAGAGAGCTTCCTTTTCAAAGTGAGTCAGCACTGCATGTCTAAGTGACGCAACTCGTCTACTTGATTGTTAATTAATTTGAACTGTGCTTCAGGCTTTCAAGAGTGGCCTGTGCTGAGCTGATGGCCTCCCATCAGAAAGTCTTTCAGCTCCCAGATTAACACCGGTGTTGCAACACATGCTTATCCGTCAGGACTAACTGGGAAATGTGTTGCAGGGAGGGAGAGAAAAGGAAGCAGCCCACATAATGACTCATGCTAATTGTGAGGGAGTGTGGAGGTGCGAAGATTGCTGATAGGGAGCTGGGACACCTGTTCTGGGGGAAAATGAGGTGGGGGGACACACATTTGCATACCTGTATGTTATGACTGGGGAGGTGTGAAGCATTGAGAACGATTAAGGCTGCCTTATTTACACTGGTCATTATTGATACTGAGAGTAAAGATGATTATATGGCCTCCATTTGTTTAAAGGAATAGTTCTGAGAACACTGAGAACACAAGTCCACTGCTTTCTCCAAATGTGATCCATCAGCAGCTCATTGTCTGAAGTTTGGTTCTTTAGTATTGCCCAGGAGCTGCGAGGTACTAATGAAAGCTTATACCCCATTAGCGTTGGGCTCACTGCATCCGTAACTCATCAGCCACTTGCTTTAAGCCGCACTGGGTTGTTAAACAATCTCAAATAGACTTGTTAACATGGTCTCTGACATTGTAGGACATCCTGCTATATTAAGGTGACCAGATTTCTGAAAAGAAAACTGTGGACACTTGTAGTTCTGCAGTCAATATACACTCATCATCAAAGGAATAGCTGCACCCAGAAGAAAGTGTGGGATTGCAGTGCTATTGGGAAGGAAGATAAAGGTTAGCAGGAACAATAAATGATGATACATTTAGACTGATATGTGTAATATTTATTGAGCTACACATACAGAAGTAGTGTCTCTCAGTACGGCATCGGGGCTCCATGTTTGCTAACACAACATGCCAGA
>CM067487.1:9203241-9284771 GCA_034552555.1 Semaprochilodus insignis | reverse complement strand
CATGATGGACAGACCAATATAATTCATCCAAAGCTGCTTAGAAAAACACCTTGTTATATCAGCCTCCATTGCAGGTTAGTAAAGCTGTTTTATCCTTCTGTAAATTTCCATTTTGGAGGTTTTTAAGGTGGACTGCATAATTCCATGAGTGTAATTCAAATGGCCACCCAAAGATTACATCCTAGTAAAACCTCTGGTATGAATAGACCTTCACTCTGTTATCAGGACAATTTTGGCTGGGTGTGTGTGTGTGTGCCTGTGTGTGTGTGTGTGTGTGTGTGAGAGAGAGATGTCGATACTTTGTGTTGAGCAGCTAGTGAGCAATTAGGGGTGAATGCCGCTCCACAAAGACAGATTAGATGAAAGAGACAGAAGAGATTAGAGACAAATTGGACAACATGACTGCAACTGTTTTGATGTCAAACAAAACGAAAACCTACAATAAAGCCAATTTTATAAACGATGAGTTGTTGCTGACTTACAATGAAAGATATCCAGTTTGCTTCTGGTTTTGTGTCTGTTTCATACACATTCCCTTTGGAAGATATTCCCTCAACATTCATCAAGAAACAAAAAGCATATTTGGAACTGAGAGATTTCTAAGACAGGCAGAAACTGCTATGAAACAGGCACTGAATAGGTTTATCTTGCTGATCTCAAGCTTTCATTGTCAAGGGAAGATTAAATGGCATGCTCTAACACTGTACCTCAGCCCTTACACTCATTTCTCTTTATCTTACAGAGTCACAGGTTATTGTGAAGCCTGGATCGTCTCACAATGCGGAGGTGACTTGAGCCCAACTTTGCTCTATGAAGCATTGTCAGACATTCTGACAGCAGTAATTGCCTGCAGTAGAGATCCAGACCGAGTGTGTCTAACAGCTATTTGTGTATGTGTGTGTTTGTGTGTGTGTGTGCTGGTGCAGTTGGTGGCTCGCTCTACTGACAGTTCGGTAAAAACAGGGGCTGATAAGTACTGCTGCGTGTTCCTCCCCGACGGCACAGCCTCACTGACCCCCGCCCGGCCTGGCCTCACCATCCGTGGCATGCTGACGGGCCTGTGTGTGAAAAGGGGTCTTCCTCTTAATGACATCATCATCTATCTGCAGGGCAAAGACAAGGTGAGTCTGTCACAGGCCTTTGATACTGAAAATATAGAACAATATACAGAGAAAAATATATACCCTCATCATCAAAAGAATAGCTGCACAAATAGCTGCACCCAGAAGGAATCAACCAACAGGAATGAAGCTTGGTGGGTAGGTTTGACATTGTGAGGCGTGCAATTGATTAAAGTTTCATGCTCGGCCGTGCATATGAGATGAAGCAAGGATGGTCCTTATCACTGTACCTGACTGACCCAACAGCCATGATTGCGGACATTCAGCGAGCAGTGATGCCCTCCATGAGTCATCCTGTTAGTGATGGCACCATTAGCAGACGGCTGCAAGATTCAGGACTACATACACACAGACAAACGATTGCCGTTAACACCAGGTCAACACCACCAAACACTACAATGGTGTTGTGCCGGACTGTCATGGTGTTTAATGGAGTGACTATGGTAGCGGGTCATCTTCACTGACGAGTCCCGCTTTTTTTGTGGCGACCAACAAATCCGTGTGTGGAGGCACCGTGGTCAGTGTCAAGATGAACGGTTTGTCCAGGAGGCCACAAAATCTGCAGGAACTGTGTGAGAAAGCTGCATGGGATGGATTATCACAGGACACCATTAGGAACCTCTACAACTCCATGCCGAGACGTCTGTCATGTTGGGTTAGCAAACATGGTGAACTGATGCCATACCGAGAGACACTACTTCTGTATGTGTAGCTCAATAAATATTGCCCATATCAGTCTAAATTAATCATCATTTATTGTTCCTGGTAACCTTTATCTTCCTTCCCAACAGCATTGCAATCCCACACTTCCTTCTGGGTGCAGCTATTCTTTTGATGATTAATGTATTGTACACACTATATATGTATGACATAAAGAACTACAATGAACTAAAGGGACTGCTGATGCAGTGTACAAGAATGTACCTACTTACAGTGCCACAAGGCAATAATGTGCAAGAGATGCAAAATTACAGTGACTTGGTATGCACGGTGAAGTCATTCAGGCTGGTATAGACAGTAGACCATATATGTACTTAATGCATGCACATAAATGTGTATAACCACATAAATAAATCTATTTGCAGTGTTCTAGATGAATGTACAGGAAGACATAATGACAAGACAGTAGTGGAAAGATCTGCAAGTGTAGTGACAGTTTAAGTTCACTTTGATCTTGAATGTAAAAATGCTAGGCAATACTTGACAAAGCTTTCGAAGTTGTCTAACTTTTTAAATGCAGCTAATTGCAGAATATATGTGTTTTGACAGTTCTTGATGGAAGGCACTGATTTTCAGACTATGGGACACATTTACTTCAAAATAATGAGATCTAATCACATGAGGAACAGGGCTGTGGCTAGAATGAGGTTCCACCTATAGACTACAACTTTGTGTTTTGGTAGTGACAGAAAAACAAGTTACACCCAGTAGAAAGTAGCCCATAAAAGACGAGTTTGTGTATGTTTGTTTGTGTATGTATGATTGATCACAGCTATATTCTCACATGTTCAAACTGTTAACCAGTTTCTGGTAAAACTCTGGTTGATTCTTAGGTTTAAGTCTAGAGGGAAGAATTGAATCAGCTTTTGAGTTGAAGCTTAGGTTATGGTTTGTGTTATGGTTGGGTTTAGGAAAATTGAAGGTGGGTTTAATACAGATTTGGTGAATGTAGATGAAAAGTAAGTTAGATGTCTACAGAGCCTCCAAGGTTTACAGTTCCATTATGGTATTATCAATGTTTAAACATGCTGTTCACTCCCCAGTCCTTACACTCCATATTTGGAAACCTGTGTGGTCAAAAAAGCATATTCATTTACATACTCCTGCCTATCCAGCCTATAGCCCAACAATGCTGGAGTTATAAGGAGTGTTTTGGCCCAGGCTAATCTTTGAGTGAGGCCCAAAAAAAGAACAGCCAATCAGAAAGGCACTCATTTACGTATAGGAGTAGTGAAAGCACAGGCAAACCAAAAATAGCCTGTTTGGGGATTCATTGTTTGTACAGTGTATTGAATGTATTTGAAAAGAATTACACATATAGAAATATGCCTATTTTTTTCTGTATGACACATTTGAGGTTTGATATTTACTTTCCCATGTTAACTTCTCACTTGGTCTCAAATCCCACAGCAACCCCTGTCTCTGGACCAAGATAGCTCAGTGCTGAAGGACCAGCAAGTATATCTGGAGCTACGGGTGACTTTTGCGTAAGTGTTTGCCTCCCTACCTCAACCTACAGTTATTTATTAACTCCTTCAGCTAATGGAGCTACAAAATAGCTCAGTAAATAGCTAAGACAGACACTTACTTCTGCAGTGCATAGTTTGATCCGGTGCTGCTGGCAGAGAGGAATTAATGGAACGTGAGAGCTTTCAGTTCTGAGTTCCGGTTATCCGCAAGCAAACACGCTGAAGTATCTATAGGTCTGATTATTTGTTATAGCATATAGGTGAAAATAAGCACTTCTGCACGTTTTAGTGCACAATTATTGTTTATTTGCTGAATTTAACGTAATGTAAAAGTGAAGCATAAACTCTGACCTGTGCAAAACTTATAGCACATTTAATATTTTGTGCTTCTGTTATGTTAAACTCAGCAAATAAACTAAATTGTACATAACAAATGGCATTTTTAAGTGACCTGTAGAGGATATGTTCACTTATTTTAGCTCAGAAAATCAACAAATCATGTAATTTGACCAGGAGCAATCAAACTTTTGCACCGTATACCCAGCTAGCAGGGAATGTTCCCAGAACTTGAGAAGGCTAACGTTAGCTACAAGTTCTAATAAAGTTTTATAGGAAATGTTTTAATCTAATATGCAAAGAACGTTTTAACGTGTATAATATCAGCTAATGTTCCTATAAGGTTGAATGTTAACTAAGACATAACGTTGTAACTGCAACGTTCAGAGGATGTTTTAAGGATGTTGTCAGGGCCACAGGTTATGTTACATGATAGCAAAAGAGGAACATTCTCAGCACAACATTCAGATAATGTTTTATGGATGTAACTGGGACCTGAGATGACAAACATTAACTTTGTAAGTTGCTCTATAATGTACTATTAAACTTGAAGTTGCTCTAAATTGTACTATTTAACTTCAAATACAGTCTCAGTGATTGAATTATGATGAAATTCAGAAACATATCTGGAATCCCCATCAAATGACCCATGATTATGTAATCCAACACTTTCACTTCAATTTAGAAAGGGCTTTATAAGGGGAACTTTTATGCTTTTATGTTTTTTTCTCTTTCCTTTAGCGTGTTATGTAGCATTTTGTGCATATGGACATTATAAAGCCCATACGAACTCTCTCTCTCTGAAACCACTTTTCTTAGCTGTTAGAATTCCAGCCCTTTTCTCTGTTACAAGGTGACATCATCTTATATGAGGTTTCAGACAGAGCATCTATGCTAGTAGAAGAGCATCACAGGTTTCCTTTTATAAGACATGGGACAGAGATGAGCCCCTCTGGAAGTGGACATAACTGAACCTGCAAGAAAATTGGTTTCTGGTTATGGACCTAAATTAGAAATAACCTGGAAATAAGCTATGAAATTAGAAATAACCCATGATTACTGTTGTAAAGTTGCAGGTGTACACAGTTTAAAACGACTCTCTTAAACTGTCTTTTTTGGTGCTAATGTTGCGTATTTGTGTGTATGTGTTATACAGTGTGGAGGTGTCATTCACGGGCAAGCAGATAGCTATCATGGTGAAATCCAATAAGACCCTCCAGGAGGCGCTGGCCTCAGTATTCCAGAAGCACCGCCTTCGCCCACAGGATGCCATCGTCACCATGGTGAGCGCTGCCTGTGAAAGACTGGAGTGAAGCGTTTCGTTCAGCCCTTTGTTGGACGAAAGCAATTTGACCTTTCCCTCACACAACAAAGCTTTCATACAGAGAGATTGGTTTTTCACATGCTTTTCCATTTCACACATTTTAGACTTTCAAAAAACCAGAGCAGCGTTTACATGGGGCAGATCTTTAAATGTGTACAGCACGCAAGGGATTGAACATGTGATACATACTTTTCTCTTCGCATCTCATCCTGTTCACTCTCCTCCGCTCTTTCAGAAAGGAAGCAACGAGCCGATTAACATGAACACAATCGTCACCAACCTGGCCAACAAGACACTAACCCTGGACAAAGTCAAAGGTATTTGTGTTGGCCTCTTAGTTATTAAGGCTTGGTTTCACCTAAAAGCACCATAATGTTCATCATCAGGTGAACCCTCAGTGTAGACTTAAGCTACTGAGACTGCCTTTGAGAAAACTGCTTGCTGATGGACTGCATTGTCTCTTAGTGTTTTGGCTGATCTTTTGAGCACGACTCACAGGGCAAGTGCTTTGTCCCCACCATGCAAAAAGAGCCAGTGTCCATGTGGCACAGATGTGTCACCATAAATTTGCATTACTTGTTGTAGTCCTTCTACTGTTTCCCTGCGCAGGGCCAAACCTTATAGACCGGGGGTTCTCGAACTCTGCAGCCCCCAGGCCACCCAATATACTACCTGATAAGTGATTTGGTTAAAGAAAAATTCTGATATGTCCAAAGTCAAACAAGGGAGCTGTGAAAGCACCCCAAGAAACCTTAATTACACTGCTACTGCAATGGTTTTATTTGTACTTGTGTACATTATTATACATATATTTTTTGCAATATACTTAATATAACACATATTTGTGTATATATATAATTTCTGGCCCACTATAAACTACTACCTCCACCCTCGGTTTCAGATACACAATTTAGATACACATTATTCAGGGATTTGCCCACTGGAATCTGAATCTTAATGACTTTCTTTCTCAGGTGTTGACCAGGGCCTCAGCTCAAAGGGAACCCCAGGTCCTACTGTTCAGGTAAACCTAGAGAGTATTTCTTAAAGTAGAAAAGGCTAATCCTTGTTACCTGAAAGGAAAAATGAACCCCCTTAAACTGAAATATACTGAAAATATACTCTTATAACTATATAATTACACATTAGTTTCATAGTCGTTACTACAGTATAATAACAATCATTAAAATTAGCAATTAAATAAGAAATGCAAGAAAAAGAGAAAAAATAATTTAGGTGAAATTCACTGAGAATAATGTTTGTATATTTACTTTGATTAGACTGTAGTCATTCTATTTGTCTGTATAGTTTGTTACCCTGTTCTTCAATGGTCAGGAACACCATCGGACCACCACAGAGCAGGTATTATGTGGGTGGTGGATCATTCTCAGCACTGCAGCAACACTGACGTGGTGGTGGTGTGTTAGTGTGTGTTGTGCTGGTGTGAGTGGATCAGACACAGCGGTGCTGCTAGAGTGTTTAAACACCTCACTGTCACTGCAGGACTGAGAATAGTCCACAAACCAAAACAATCCAGCCATCAGCGTCTTGTGGCCAGCGTCCACCGATGGTGTCCACCGACATCTACAAGGTGGACAAGCAAGGTAGGAGTGTCTAATAGAGTGGACAGTGAGTGGATACAGTGTTACGGCAGTGCTGAGAATGATCCACCATTCATGCAATACCTGCTCTGTGGTGGTCCTGTGGGGGTCCTGACCATTGAAGAACAGGGTGAAAGGAGGCTGTCAAAATATGTAGAGAATCAGATGGATAGTGAATGTTTATCAGTGACATATTTTCCCTTGATTTGTCTTCTTCAGGCACGCAGAGGTGCTATTGACATTGACATGAGCCCTTCAGGTGTTTACAGATCAAATCCCAGGCAGAAGAATCCTATTGTTCGGAGAACCTACGACATGGAAGGTAAAATTTACTTTCAATTCCAATTCCAAATTGATTTATCACAATACTTAAAGACATTATCAGGATACATATAGACACGGACACACATAAGCTCCCCAGACAAAAAATGAGTCACTTAGCCTGTTTAAGGTGGTAGTAACTTCAGGCTCCTGGAGATGGCGCTGTACAAGGGAGATGGGGCTTTAAATACCTGGGGGTGTGAGTTGGGGTTTATAGATTGAGAGGAGGTGGTACAGTGCAGTGAATGGAAGATGGGTATATTATTACCCACCTCTGCGAGATACTACCTAAGTCTGCACATAAATAACCTTTGTCTCCTTTGGCTAAAACTATTGCAGGACTGGTGGAGCTACTCAATCGAGCCCAGTGCTGCAGTGCTGATGACCAACGAGGCCTCCTGAGCAAAGAACACCTGATGCTGCCTCAGTTCCTCCAACTCCCTCTGGAGGAGACAGAGGAAGACATGCTGCAGGAGGAAGGCCAAATGAGTTCATTGGAAGATTCCAACTCCAGTATGCCTTCACTGGAAGGAGACTCCACAGATTCCCCCATGACTTCACTCTGCTCCACAGAGTCAGGGGACCGGAAACAATCTGAAGACCAGTGTTCTAACCCTACTCGGGAAACTGTTGTATGAACTTTAGCTATCAATGTGCCTAAACAGATATCTATTTACAGACTACTTGCACTGAACATGGAGACTGCTTCAGGAATATGAATCTCTAGAGAAGGACACTCGGACGTGTAAAGAGTTTTCAGGACTTTGGAGAATGTTGTAAGATGTTTACAGTGGATGTGGAGTGGTACAGTGTTAATGTTTGGTTGATTGTATTTATTTTGAAACGTAGGTCTATCATGTCAAATATATTCTTTGCTTGAATGAACACATGGGTTCTACTTCATTTTGAAAATTTCTGCTGCAATAGTAATACCTGTAGATGCACTGGAAAATAGCCTTTAGGTACCTTCCAGGTAGAGTTACTTGTATTGTACTCTGATGGAGGACGGTTAGTCAAGGTAATTTATGGAGGGTTACTTGTAGGTTACTCTGATGGAGGGCTGTTTGTCAAGGTAATGTATGGAGGGTTACTTGTAGGCTGCCCTGATGGAGGGCTCTTTGTGAGGTTCATTTATGGAGGGTTACTTGTAGGCTACCCTGATGGAGGGCTCTTTGTGAGGTTCATTTATGGAGGGTTACTTGTAGGCTACCCTGACGGAGGGCCGTTTGTGAGGTTCATTTATGGAGGGTTACTTGTAGGCTACCCTGACGGAGGACTGTTTGTCAGATTAATTTATGGAGGGTTACTTGTAGGCTACCCTGACGGAGGGCTGTTTGTTAAATTACTTTATTGATGGTTACTTGTAGGCTACCCTAATGCAGGGCTGTTTGTCAATGTAATTTATAGAGGGTTACTTGTAAGCTACCCTGACGGAGGGCTGTTTGTCAAGGTAATGTATGGAGGGTTACTTGTAGGCTACCCTGACGGAGGGCTGTTTGTCAAGGTAATGTATGGAGGGTTACTTGTAGGCTACCCTGATTGAGGGCTGTTTGTTAAATTACTTTATTGATGGTTACCTGTAGGCTACCCTGATGGAGGACTGTTTGTCAAGGTAATTGTTTGGGGCTGTTTGTAGACTTGTTACTTGTAGACTTACTTCATCCGTAGTTGTAGAGTTACTTTGTGTAGGCTTCCTGTATCCAGGATTATTCGAAGGGCTATTAAATGGAGGGTTACTTTATAGAGGGCTACATACACACCTACTTTATGTGCTGATATTTAGGAGGACACTTTATAAGGGGCTAGCTTTTGGCTTACCTTATGTAACTTGGAATTTGTTGTATGCTTACTTTATGAATGGCTACTTACAGGGTTGCTTCTTGAATGGCTACTTGTAGGTTTCCTTTATGAAGAGTTACTTGTAGGTTTCCTTTATGAAGAGTTACTTGTAGGTTTCCTTTATGAAGAGTTACTTGTAGGTTTCCTTTATGAAGAGCTGCCTAAAGGGTTATTTGATTGTATGCTATTTGTGAAGTTATTTTATGCAGGGTAAATCGAATGGGTACTTTATAGAGGGTTACTTGTAATGTGATTTGTGTCCTGAATCTGTAGAATCTGCACTTTCAATTCCATCTTATCGCAAAATCGCACATGATTCACATCCGGTGTTATGACAGTATGAAGAGGGGTCGAGATAACTGTCATCTGTGTAATATGTGATGAGTGGATTTGTGTGTTCGTATACATTTGTTACTGGTAGGTTTTCTTTATCCATAGCTGTGGAGTTAATTATGTAGGGTTGCTATTTGTAGGATGTTATTTTATGGAGGCTCACTTGTACTTTATTTTGGATAGTTACTGCTGTTAAGGGTTACTCATATGGTTACTTGATTGAGGGTTAGAGGGACAGAGGCTTAACTGTAGAGTTACTTAATGGAGGCTTAATTGAGGGGTTATTTGTGTAGGGTTATTGGTAGGGTCACTTTATGGAGGGTTATTTGAAGAGTTATTTAATGGAGGATTGCTTTATGGAGAACTGCTTGGAGGTTTACATTATAGAGAGTTGTTTGTAGAGTTATTTATATATGGAGTGTTGCTTCATAAAGGGCTAGTTTTGGGTTTACCCTATATAGCTTATCCCCTATGTAGAGTTTGTTGTATGCTTACTTTATGAATGGTTACTTATAGGGGTGCTTTTTGAATGGTTATTTGTATGGTTAATTTTTAGAGCGTTGCTTAAAGGGTTATTTGATGGTGGGCATATTGAATGGCTAATTTATGGAGGGTAAATTGAATAGCCATTTTATGGAGGGTTACGTGTAGTGTTATTTATTTCCTGAATCTGTAGAATGTGCACTTTAGATTCCATCCTATTGCAAAAGCGTATGTAAGATACATTCAGAGTTATGAGGCTATGAAGAGAGGTCAGGATGCGCATCATCTACCTCTCACTATGTGTAATGAGTGGATTTGTGTGCCCTTAGACCATTTTTGTTAATTGTAAGTTTTCTTTATCCATAGTTGTGGAGCTTTTTGTGTAGACTTGCTATATGAAGGATTACTGGTAGGGTTGCTGTATGGAGTGTTACTTGCATGGGCAATTTATTCATAGTTGTAGAATTAGTTTGTGTAGACTTACTATATGGAGGATCATTTGAAGAGCTGTTCAATGGATTGAGACTTCATAGAGGGCTACTTACAGGCCTACTTTATGTACTGGTGTTTGTAGAGTTGCTTTATGGAGGGATACTTTATAAAGGGCTAGTTTTTGGTTTACTTTATGTAGAGCTTGTTCACTGCTTACTTTATGAGTGGTTGCTTGTAGGGTTGTGTTTTGAATGGCTACCCGTAGGATTGCTGTATGGAGTGTTACTTGTATGGGTTACTTCCTGTACGGAGGATAATTTGAGAAGCTATTTAATGGAGGGTTACTTTATGGAGGGTTACTTTATGGAGGGTTACTTTTTACCTCAAACATGGACTCATGTTTGTAGAGTTAGATTTGTAGGGTTAATTTTTGTAGGGTTATTTGTAGGTTTATTTTATGAAGGGCTGCCTAAAGGGTTATTTGATAATATGTTATTTGTAGAGTTATTTTATGGAGGGTAAACTGAATGGTTTCTTGATAAGGGTTACTTAAGGCGTTATTTATTTCCTGAATCTGCAGAATCCGCACTTTCGATTCCATCTTATCACAAACGTGTACATGATTCACATCCGTAGGTTATGAGGTTATGAAGAAGGGTCGAGATACGCATCATCTGCCTTTCAGTGTGTAATGAGTGGATTTGTGTGTCCATATATTTTGTAACTAGTAAGATTTCCCTATCCATAGCTGTGGAGTTGATTGTGTAGGGTTGCTTTATTGAGGCTTACTTGTAGTGTTATTGTATGGGGGCTCACCTGTAGAATTACTCTATAGAGGGTTATTTGTAGAAGTCATTTAAAGGAGGGTTGTTGTGTGGAGGACTACTTGCAAGCTTGCTTTATGGAGAGTGTTTGGTTAAGTCATGTTATGGGGTATTATTTGTAGGGTTACTTGATGGATGCTCACTAGTACGTTTTTGTAGAGTTACTGCTGTGGAGTGTTACTGATATGGTTACTCCATCGTGGGTATATTGTAGGGTTGCTTGAAGGAGACGTAACTGTAGAGTTACTTCACAGAGGGTTGCTGGGGGAGTTATTTTATGGAGGGTTACTGGTAGGGTCCCTTTATGGAGGGTTACTTCAAGGGTTACTCAAGGGGACTTAATAGGTTACCTAAATTTGAAGGGTTATTTAATGGATGGGTACTTTATGGAGTGTAGTTTGTATAGTAACTTTATGAGGGCTACTTCATAGAATGCTAGCTTTTGGTTTACCTTATGTGGGGTTGTTGAATGCTTGCTTTATGACTGGTTACTTGAAGGGTTGTCTTGAGTGGCTAGTTGTAGGGTTACTTTATAAAGGGTTACTCGTAGGTTTCCTTTCTGGAGGGTTTCTTGAAGGTGGGTTACTTGTTGAGCTACTTTTTGAAAGGTCTTTTGAAGGCTTACTTTACGTAGTGGTAATCATAGCTTTACTTCATAGAGAGTCATCAAAGGTTCAAGAGCAGAAATCTTGGCAGACGGCTAGAGAGAGAGAGAGAGAGAGAGAGAGAGAGAGAGAGAGAGAGAGAGAGAGAGAGAAAGAAGGGTTTTAGGACAGCAATATATAATTCAGTTTGTTGCATGTGTCCTCCTGTGTCCTGCTAAAGATGGCTCTTCTTTCACAAACAAGTGCTTGGGGACAAAAGAAAAGGAATGAGGAGAGTGCAGGAGGTAGAAAGATAATGGATGGTGATCTGGTTGGCAGGCTGATGCTGATGGCTGCCTGTGGCGCTTTCCTGTCTGATAATGCACACTTCAACACACACACACACACACACACGGACGCAGGAATGCAGATACACATTCTCTGTCTCTCTCCTTGTCTCTCTATCTCTCTCTCTCTTGTTCAGTAGTCACAAGCGAAAGTCCTTAGGAGAAAAAAAGAAGTCTCTCAGCTCTACATATTCATGTCATCCTGAACAGACAGTGAAGAGGAGGTAAGCCTTAATCAAATGCAGAGTAAGAATCAACCCTCACAGCTTCAGACGCGCCTGCAGTCCTCCAGCTGACGGAGGGAGGGAGCGAGGGAGTGTGAGAGGAAGGTGGGGGCAGGAAGGGAGAAAGAGTGCGAGGGAAAGAGAAAAGGGAGATTAGCAGAGGAGAGTTAGAGAGAGAGGCAGGAGTATCCAGAAGGTGAGGCTTCTTTCTCTCATCATTTGGCGTTTTGTCATGTAGCTCAAAGTCACTGTTTCAGTTCACTGCTATATGTTGCTCTAGGCTATGTGTTACTGTGCTGTCTGCATCTCTGCTTGCCACTAGTTGCAAGTTAGACCGAGGTAAGAGTTCATTTCCAAGCTTATTCATGTCGTGTGTTCACTATTTGGAATCGTGGTTCCCTACTCGGGAACGCATGAGTGTCTTTGAGTGGGTTTCATCAACTCTGCTTGCTTTCTCATGATAATTGCTGCTCTGTTCTTCTCGTGCTGAAAGCGACTATAATGAGACTGTGACAGACGAGTGGATTTCCACAACGTTGCTCGCTGTTATGATGTGCTTTTCCTGTTTTTTTTTTTAACTCTCAGGAAAACCTCCTGCATGCGCTCAAATGCACTTCAGGTATTGCACTTCTGAATGAATACTGTGCATTTTAATCACATTGCTTTCCCGGGTTGGGGAAGTGCTCAGGTTGTGTTGCAGGATTCAGTAGACATGATGATCAGTTTATAGTGCTTTGGACTAAAGCATGGGCTACAATGGAAAAGCATGGCCATCAGTCTTGACAGGTTTTAGGGTAGGCACTATTATTCATCCTCCAAGTCACCTTAATGGGATGAAATTGGAATTTTTGGGCTAAATTCAAAGCTGTGATTCTCTTGATGACTGCACGGAAGTCCATCTAAAGCCAGTTAGATCATCAGACAACTTTGGGTGTATAAGATTCACCCTATTCCTTTCAAATATACAGACATTTTGCAGTTTAGCTTTAAATACAGTTGATTTCTCATGAAATGCTTTAAAGGTCTAGAGCAAGATCAGTCCAGAACTGCTTTGGAACTACTGGTTTTTGTTGGCCAACACATGCTTTAGAACATTACAAATGTCAGCCAGTTGAAGAGCCTGAATCTTAACACAACATGCAGAATTGCAGTTGTTTCATTGCGGCTTAATTGTCTCTCTCAATCATCCATCATCACTGGATGTGTAGGCAGTCTTTGGAGCAATCGAAGAATGAATTTGGTTCTTCTATGGAACCTTACCATAGATGGCTCGCTAAATGACATGAGTGAGTGTGAAGACACATTTCTGGTTTAAAGAAGCTTGCATCACACCAACTAAAGTTTGGTTAAGTGCCTACTTTAAGCCTATGATGAGCTGGTAACGAGCTCATCCGTTGGATCAGGTGTGTTAGGAGCAAGGAAAACACTAAACTTGCCGGGCAGTGGGCCTCCAGGATCAGGGCTGAGAAACACTGTTATAGTCCACATTAGTATATCCCAGGGGGGTTCAACTCCTGGAGTCCTGGAAGGTCAGGGTCCAGCACAGCTTAACTGCTCAAATACACCAAACCTGACAAATGTACCAAACCTGATAATTAACACATGCAGAATCAGGTGTTTGAGCATTCATCAAACTGTGCTGGATGCCAGCTCTTCAGGCTGGACAGAGTTGAACACCCCGGGTGTGTGCAATGAGAGAGAGAAACGCTGAGCATCACGTTATGCAGAAAGTAGAGACAGAGCATGCTCTTTCCTTTGTTCTCCATGTATAAGTGAGCTCCAGGTGTCGGGGTTAGCGGTGAAAGAGCACTTTCCCTGGAGCAGCTTAGCCTGAAGTGCCTTGTTTATTCTAAAGATCAGTGTTTCTCATCTCATATTCTAACTCAGATATACCTGTACTATGTATCCAAAAGCTGAAATTAATTTAGAACCATTTGCCATTTGTTCTTGCGCACAGTGCAATTTGTCCTCCTCATTTAACCCATCCATACACATACACACACACACTACGGGGCAGTGATCACACTTGCCTGGGGCAATGGGCAGCCCTATCCACAGCACCCAGGGAACTGTTGGAAGTTATGTGCCTTGCTCAAAAGCACTTTAGTCGTACCATGTTGATTCTGGAACTGGCAACCTTCCCGTCACAAAGCTGGTTCCCTAACCTCCACCAGAGAGACAGGCCAGCCAGGAGTCGAACAGAGAATCGTTTGGTCCATAGCCAAGACACATTGTCTAGTGCGCCACTGGCCCACCCGTTGGGAGCCTTTGCTGGAGCAGTAGCGATAGGCACTGGAGCAACTTGCCATGGTTCTGCTTATACTGTAAGTGGAGGGCGAATCTGATGTATTTGAATAACTCAACCTAAGTTCACACTAGCAGGCGCCATGTCACTTACGTTGCCCCAAGTTTGTCTCTTGTGGATGTGTTTGAGGCCACTTGTGTTGTCATGTGTGGGCGTGTAGAAGGTACCAGGAAAGCTAGTTAGCTTTTAAAGCACACGTTATTATTGACGAACGAATTTATATGGAAACCCAACTGCTTGCATTCGTAGCTAGCTTTATTGGCTGGTTAGCATGCTGGCTAGCTATGAAATGAACTCCCCAGAGACACCAACAATATCCTCTACTTTCTTCAAACGTATGTGTACAAAGACACATCATTTAAACTGGGGAAAGAAGAAACAGTGGTTATCAGCTTCTCTTCCATGTTTACTGCCACACTGTTGAGAATAGGAATGAAATGCTGGTAGGAACTGAAAGCTCAGAGAGTAGGAGCGGGGGACCACAGACCCCCATGTCTACGATTGGTCTGAAGAATAGGTTGGAGCCAGTCGTTCACAATGTCGCTTCATAATTCATTTGCATAAACTTGAGAAAATCTCAACTTCATTTGTAGCTTGATGGTCTGTCACTGTATTGCTTGCCACTTGTCGCTAAATCGTGGCTACTAATCGCATACTCCCATAAGACATGACTAGTCGCTTGTCACTCTGTCACCTGCTGGTGTGAATATAGGAGAACAATAACTCTTCTAAGAGTTGCTTGGTAACTTGAGTCCAAAGTTGAGGACTGTCCAATAGGATCTCTTGGACTGAGAGAAATGTGAGGCACACCTTCATCTTCTTCTTATGAGCATTTGGAGGGAACAGTGGTGTAGGCTTTAGAATCGAGCTGGCAGCCTTGCAGCAAAGCCCACCTAACCCTTTGAGCTACCTGTAGCCCCCAGGAAAGGCGAGTCAACTACACTCCCAGTGCTTCCACAAGTTCAACTCAGACCCCCATTCTAGTACGTCCACGTCTAGTATGTGGATTAGTCAGCCAGGCAAGAAAAAAACAAAAGAGTTTGGAGACGAGGCTGGTGTCTTCTAAATGCACCCTGGAGGGACAGCGCCTGACACTCATGTTCCTTCAACTGTCAGACTCCTGGTCCCTGCTTGTTGCTATGGTGATACCGTCTGGTGATGCAGGCTGTTTGGAGACTTGTCATTGGCACGGACCCTGGCTGGGCTTGTGAAATCGGTTGGCGACTTGACATATTTGTGGTTGGAATAACCGCTGAATGGCTTTGTTGGCACTTACTGTGCCAACAACGAGAGAAAGCTAATGACTCTCTCCCTCTCTCTCTCTTTCTCTTTCACACAGCTTGTTGCATGAGGAGGTAATGGCTAGATGAGTCATTGTCCATCCTCTTTTAGATGGTGACGTGCACACAAACTTCTTGCTGTCCGTATTACTCAGCTCTGCGCATGGCACTGGACTGCTCATTGTGAAGTGCCATTGAAATCTGGTACTGTCCAGACTCGGTGACGCTTGGCACCCTGTTATTGGCTGTCTCTGCATTGAGCATACATGAACCCATTGGAATACATTCCAAAGCTGCTCAGCGCAGCTCCTGCACTTATAAATATGTTGATATATATAATATATTCAATATTCTATTCCCTATATATATATAGCCTGCATTTTATTAACCTCAGACTCTCCAAACTGTATATATGAAAATGTGTACATCTGTACACACAGTGGAGTCACATTATTATGACCACCAGCTAACACCCAGAGTAACCACAGTGTGCAGCACAGACAGCAGCTAGTTGGGTTGGGAGTGACTCAGTAAGGTCCTGGTAGTTTATCAGGTATCTGGAGCCATGCTGACTGCAGTGCACCCCACAGCTGCTGGAGGGTGCGTGAGAGAGGATCCATAGAGCGAACACAAGAATCAAGGTGGTCCCACGGATGCTCAACTGGGTTCAAGTCTGGGGAATTAGGGGGCCAGAGTAGTGGAAGTGGAAGTCTTGGTCATGCTCTACTAACCAATGTCGGACATTTCTAGCCGTGTGACATGTTGCATGGTGGTGCTGGGAGATCCCATCCGCCCCAGGGAAGACAGTCAGCATGTATGGGTGTACGTGATCTGCAGTGATGGATTCATACTCAAATCAGTTGAGAGTGCCTTTCACACGGCAGAGTGAGCCTAGAGAATGCCACGAAAATGTGACTTCCTTCATGAGCCACGCGCTGCCGCCATCGAAAGCAGGAAGTGGTCATAATAATGTGACTCGACTGTGTATATCATAGCTTCTATTTATAACTTCCTATTACTGTTCCATAAAAGTGTATATTTGGATAAATGATGATAAACAGGATGTGATTTGATTTGAGAGCAAACATGCACAGAAAGCTATAGTCAAACTATAGTCACAAAACGGTATTATTCTGAAATACTGCTTCATGTAAAGTAATGATGTTCCTATGTACATATCCAACACACTCGTTCAGCATGCACCGGCTGCTAAGCTATCCATAAAATAGCCTTGAGAGTAGTGAATGGTGATGAGTCATATGTCTGAAAGGAACCGCTAAACGCTAGTAAGTGCCATGTACAGAAAGACCGCATGCAGCCCAGACCTGCAATGCTCATGCAAGGTGCTGTCACAGTCAACAGGGTAGAGACTGGGATGTAAATGCACGCTGAGCATTTTCAGTAGGCAGTATGAAACCAGGCAGGGGTGGTTTAGTCCCCACAAGCAAGACGTGCACTGTTATACATACTGGTCTGTCACCTCAACGGTATCTACTCACAGGCTGTTCTGCTTCAGACCGTTGGGTCATTGGAATCAGACCAAATTGCATGCAGGTCTTTAAATCTGATGGATGGGATATTTGGAGAAGTTCTATAATTGACTTCTTTCAGGTTATTCGATTAAAGTACTACTGAATATTCTATAGTGGTACGATTGAAACTAGCTACTAATGTCCATGGCTCTTTGAGGAAATCAACATCCATTCATATCCATCGTATAGTGCTGTGCAAGAGCCAGAGACCGCCCTTTATTTCTTAAATTTCCAGTCAAAAAAAACAAACAAATGCAGAAACAAGCAGAAAATATATATTACACAAAGTCTCAATAACTAATATAATATACATCTTTATTGGGCCAATCCTGTGCCTTTATTACTGCTTCCATTCTTTTCAGGAGACTTGCTTTCCTGGACTCTGGGCTGGCCAGTCCATTGTTCTGAGAACTCCGGGAGTGTCTTTGTTTGGTTTGTAAGTGTTATTTTTGTAAAATGGATTTCCTTTTATCAGCAACAGCCACATGTCCTTTTATACCAATTTCGTCTTCAACCCTGGCCCTGGAGAGAGCGGCTTTCCTGCAGAACCTAGTTCCAACCACGATTTACCACACCTACCCCAGATAATCAACCTCTTCCTAAGTTCCTGATTGACTGGATTGAATATATTAGAGTTACGTAAGGGGGTGGAGCATCTTACTGAACACAAGTTGGAGCTAAACCCTACAGGAAAGTAGCTATCCAGGAGGAAGGGTGGAGACCCACAGCATTAAGTTAGTTCAGACATAATGAGTCTTCTCACAGTGGAAGGATGGGCAGAAACACCTATTAATGCTTTCACATATATCACAGAGCAAGTGTGGAGCCTGATCTCTCGAAGAAGGAAGCTTTAAGTACAGTTTATCTGATGACAACAGTTTTGGGGGTCCACCAGCTCCACCATCTCCTCAGAAATACTGTATCTCCTGAGACATGTACCTGCTGTTTTAACCTCTGAATTTTGCACAGTACTTTTTATGTACATGAGCTCAGGAATTCTCCTCAGAATTGTGCAGGGAAGGCATCCACCAAATCTGGCCCAACTGTAATTCTTTGATGCAAGAGTGTCTGAACGTTGATGTGGCCTACATGCAGAAACTTGTCCAGTCCATGCCAAATCCAATCACAGCTGTTATTTGTACTCGTGGAGGTATTACATGCTATTAGATGCATTTCAGTCACAGGTGACTCATTATTTGTCCAGGGACTTTATAAATGCATACAGTATGTACGAAACATGTACGAAATCTTCTATTATTAAATCTTCTTTTATTGACCATGCACTGTAGAACTTGAGGGTACTGGGATGCAAACAGATGACAACATGAGTCAGTAAGTCTCACAGTGAGCATACGGATATATTTTAAATTAAGAGATGGCAAATATAAAACATAATAAAAGTATACATAATAAAAGTCAGGTTATCATCACATATGTTAAGTTCAAATAAGTCTAAAACATGCGATGCAGATCGCCTTTTAGGTTAGCTCTAGTTGCTATCAAACTGTTTATTTAAGAGACCTATTACTCTCATTTTCAGTTTTCATAATTTTATGTTTGGGGTCTACTAGAATAGCTTTACATGCTTCAGTTTTCCCAAACCACAGTATTATTCCCATATTGTACGTCTTTACTAATGCTCTGTCTGATACGCTCCATTAGAGTTCCTGTGTCTTTCAGCCCCACCTCTCAATGAGTGGCAGCAAAGAAAAGCGGTTTCTGTGGGAGCAACTTTGCTTCAACCATCCTAGTTGAAACAGTGTCCGTAATACCAGTTCCAAGAAGGAGGCCTTCCATTTTACTTTAGCTAGAGTGTGGTTCTCCACTCTGTACTCCCTGCACATTTTAAAGTGTTCGCTACTTTAACACACGCACTTCAACACAGGAAGAGGTTGTTAATTAGCTGATGAGTTTAATCAGGTGTGAAAATAATAAGTGTACAGGCTGAGGGAACTCCAGGACCAGGGTTAGGAACCACTGACCTAGAAGCTCAATGGTTCTGTTTTACCTATTGCAGTAGTTCTCAATTTCAGTCCTGGGGACCCAGTACCCTACACCAACTATACCCTGCCCCAGCACAGCTGATCCACCTCATCGACTGAAAATTAAGTCCTTCATTGAAACTGTCCAGGGCTATGCGTCCTCAGGAGCCCTGCTTTGAGGCACCAGAAGCAATTTACATCCACATGACCCTGTGAATTGCTCAATTTAGCTATGCATATTGCAACATGGACAGAACTAGGGCACACACTTCCCCTCTAGGCCAAGCCTCACAGCTCACATGAAAATTTCTCATACATAGTTAACCCAGGCCCTTTTCGGGATCTGTGCCACAAGCAGCTGATAATCAGTTTGCTGGGTGATAAACATTGCAGTGGGGCCAAGCACTATGGCTAGTGAACTAGAGTACACAGTCACTCTTTGAAGACCTTCGCTAAGTCAGGCTGACAGGAATCTCTCTGGGCCAATTACTTTTCCAGCTCCACACAAGCGCCATCCTCTCAGAGCGCTGCATGTGCACAGTCCGTGGCTCATTTCTATGCTTTAAAGATGACTGCTTAAACCCTCAGGGCTTCTGTATCTTCTTTTGTTCTTTCCTTCACAGCGAACTGCCTGCTGGCATATCACAGGTCTCGGAGCCTCACCTGTTTGATTCGCTCTTGGGAGAGGACCACAGTCATGGAGCCAGTAGAGAATAAAGTGAGTGGAGTGGGCTTGCATATCTTATGGGATGAGACACAGCATTGTGTTGGCTCCAGCTGAGCCAGAGATGCTTAAGGATTTGGTATCTCGTCAGTGGAATTGCAAGGTTGCTTTGTTTCTTCTACAGGTATCAGCCACTTCCCCGCAAAAGCAGACGGTCAAAAACAGGTCCAAGTCCACAGATGAGGTGCAGCAAGCCAAAAAGGTAATGGAGCCTCCCTCCAATTGAGATTATACATGTGTTCATTTCAGCCTAGTGCCTAATGGATAGCTTAAAGTAACCCGTGCAGGTTTTAAGGGAATGGTTCGGTGTAGAATCACATTTACACAGTTTTCCACCTACCCTAAATGTAGCCGATGAGCCAAGACATCCAGATTTTGATCCGGGACTTGCTGCTATAAACTCTAGGGCTCAATAGTCACCCAAAGAGCCCAAGTTGTTCTGCTAAAAATATAACATCAAAACATCTCTCAACCTACTCAAAACCACATCTGGGTATTAATTAAGGTCCCACAGACTTATCAGTGTGGTTTAGAACACTGCAAACTAAAAATGTAACCATGCGGGAAAGCTGAACGCTGCAGGAAGCCATTTCAAACAACAGGGAATGTGTTCACAAACCACCTTAGGAGTATGAGGTGAATCTAGATCTAGAATCTAGAATCAATTTTGTAGGACAGTATCTATCATATACACTCATCATCATCAAAAGAATAGTCGCAGAAGGAAGTGTCAATGCTATTGGGAAGGAAGATAAAGGTTACCAGGAACAATAAATGATGATAAATTTAGAGAGTCCCTTAGTATGGCGTCAGACCACCATGTTTGTTAACGCAACATACCAGACCATCTCGGCATGGAGTTGTAGAGGTTGTCCTGTGATAATCCATCCCATGCAGCTTGAATATTCTCACATAGTTCCTGTAGATTTTGCGGTTGGGTTGGAGTGACACCGGACCTTCTGGACGTGTTATGCGTGACAACAAAGCGGTCATCTTGGCTCTGACCACGGTGCCTCCACACACGGATCTCTTCACTAAAGATGACCTGCTGCCTTTCTGAGTCACTCCATGACACTCTGGCACAACACCATTGCAGTCTTTGGCGACGCTGACGTGGTGTTAAGGGCAGTCGTTGTAAAGGTCTGTGTGCATGTAGTCCTGCATCGTGAAGCCGTATGCCTATGGTGCTGGCACTAACAGGATGATACATGGAGGACATCACTGCTCACTGAATGTCTGCAGTTGGGGCTATTGGGTCAGTCAGGTACAGTCATAAGGCCTGATAAGGTCTCACAATGTCAAACACATCCACCAAGTTTCATTATTGTTGGTTCCTTCTGGGTGTAACTATTTGTGCAAGTACTATTTTGATGATGTGTATATATATATATATATATATATAGAGAGAGAGAGAGAGAGAGAGAGAGAGAGAAAGAGAGAGGGAGAGAGAAGAATCTGATGCAGAATCAGTCTACTAGCATATGAGCATTTTTTTCAATACCAACCCTGTTGTTGTTTAAAATGGCTGTGGTGTAGCTGTGTAGCTGCTCACCTTAATTAGAACTTTGCAGTTTGAGATGGTTCAGAGAAGCTTCGGTGCTTTTATGAAAATGGTTTGGTTGATTTTGGTGACTATTAAGTTCTAGTGTTTGGGGCAAGTACTGGTGCGTTCCTGGATAGAGACCAAGTGTGGTTATTTGAATATGAGATCTCCCTCAAGACATCTGCTGTCTGGCCACTGTGTGTGTCACTCCCTCTGAAAGAATCATTTCTGCGGCTGTCCAGCACCACCTAGTGCCATGATGTCAAACCTCCCCTAGAGTGTGTGAGAGCTGTGTGTGTGTGTGTGTGTGTATGTGTGTGTGCACGGCGAGAACAAGAGGAGAGAGGATTTGGAGTTGTAGGTTGGAATATATTCAACATGAATCTGAGTTTAACATTAACTGCAGAAGAAAAGCACACAGTGAAGAGCACTGATATCAGTATTTGTACGTTTAACATTGGTGAGATTTCTGTATATGGTTTTCAATAAGCCACATATGCATTCTCTATTGCTGAAAGACAAGATTAGTGGCAATCTCAGACATAAAATAGTGCCTGGCCAGTCTTAACCACTGTATACCTCTTTAAGGCAGATGCAGAAAGTGTCTATTTCTCCTGTTTAAACTGCCTTTCTTCTTTAATAACACAATATCTCAGTCAGTGTGTGAGGTACCTGGTATTCTGGTGGGTGAGTGTGGTGTCCCATGTTTGCTGACTATTCAAGAGTTGAAAAAACAGTGTTAAAATTTAATTTGAATGTAAGTCAATGGAACCATACTTTTTCCCAAGCAGTTTTAGGCCATTTCCGTTGGTCCATTCATCATGAAAATGCTCCACAATGTAAACAGTAGCTCATGTGATCAAATGAGGCATAAAAGTAAAAATCGACAAAACTGGAGATACAGTATCTCACAAACGTGTGTACACCCCTCACATTTTTGTAAATATGTTATTGTATCTTTTCATGGGACAACACTGAAGATATGACACTTTGATACAATGTAAAGTAGTCAGTGTAACAGTGTAAATTTGCTGTGCCCCCAAAATAACTCAACACACTGTCATTAATGTCTAAACCGCTACCAACGAACCGCTGTGTCCAATTAGCCGTTTTCCCTCCCTGGTGTCATGTGACTCGTTAGTGTCACAAGGTCTCAGGTGTGAATGGGGAGCAGGTGTGTTAAATTTGGTGTTATCGCTCTCACACTTTCTCATACTGGTCACTGAAAGTCCAACACGGCACCTCATGGCAAAGAACTCTCTGAGGATCTGAAAAAAGAAGTGTTGCTCTATGTAAAGATGGCCTCGGCTATAAGAAGAACCAACACCCCGAAACTGAGCTGCAGCATGGTGGCCAAGACCAAACAGCGGTTTAACAGGACAGGTTCCACTCAGAACAGGCCTCGCCATGGTCCACCAAAGAAGTTGAGTGCACGTGCTCAGCGTCATATCCAGAGGTTGTCTTTTGAAAATAGACATAGGAGTGCTGCCAGCATTGCTGCAGAGGTTAAAGGGGTGCGGGGTCAGCCTGTCAGTGCTCAGACCATACACCGCACACTGTATCAAATTGGTCTGCATGGCTGTCGTCCCAGAAGGAAGCCTCTTCTAAAGGAAGCCCACAAGCCGTTTGCTGAAGACAAGCAGAGTACAGACATGGATTACTGGAACCATGTCCTGTGGTCTGATGAGACCAAGATAAACTTATTTGGTTCAGATGGTGTCAAGCGTGTGTGGCGGCAACCAGGTGAGGAGTACAAAGACAAGTGTGTCTTGCCTACAGTCAAGCATGGTGGTGGGAGTGTCATGGTTTGGGGCTGCATGAGTGCTGCCGGCAGTGTGGAGCTACAGTTCATTGAGGGAACCATGAATGTCAGCATGTACTGTGACATACTGAAGCAGAGCATGATCCCCTCCCTTCGGAAACTGGGCCGCAGGGCAATATTCCAACATGATAACGACCCCAAACATACCTCCAAAGACCACTGCCTTGCTAAAGAATCTGAGGGTAAAGGTGCTGGACTGGCCAAGTATATCTCCAGACCTAAACCCTATTGAGCATCTGTGGGGCATCCTCAAACGGAAGGTGGAGGAGCACAAGGTCTCTAACATCCACCAGCTCTGTGATGTTGTCATGGAGGAGTGGAAGAGGATTCCAGTGGCAACCTGTGAAGCTCTAGTGAACTCCATGCCCAGGAGAGTTAAGGCAGTTCTGGAAAATAATGGTGGCCACACAAAATATTGACACTTTGGGTACAATTTGGCCATTTTCACTTAGGGGTGTACTCACTTTCATTGCCAGCGGTTTAGACATTAATGGCTGTGTGTTGAGTTATTTTGAGGGCACAGCAAATTTATACAAGCTGTACGCAGACTACTTTACATTCTATCAAAGTGTCATATCTTCAGTGTTGTCCCATGTCTCACTTTTGTGAGATACTGTACATGTCTTTCTTTGGACTGCGGCGATATGGCCAATCATCTATTAGAGACAAAGGCAAAATCGCTAAGACATTGGGCGGGTAGATAACCCTCTTGAACAGGCACTTGCTTACTTGCTATGGCTCTCCAGAAAGGGAGAGAAATAGAGAGACAGAGAGAGAGAGAGTAAGAGAAAGAAAGAGAATGGGCGAGAGAACATGCTTTTGAGCTCTCCTTAATACTAACTCTGTTTTTCCTAATGTATCATTTGCTCCCTGGCTCAGGCTTTTCACACGCCACAGAAGTCTCTCCCGGCCAAGCCTGAAACGGAGAAGCTGGAGGTAAGCCACACACCAACACATATCGCCACACATCAGTGTGTGGGTTTGCGCCACCTCTGAGAGGAATCACACAGCCACAGATGCTACTCTTGGACTCTTGTACAGGCCGTCTGTTTTAACCCATTCAGTGCTCTCTTTTCCTCCTCCCAGTGAAGCTTGTGAACGTCTGTTTCTCCGTTCGCTTCAGGGCTAATGATGTGTCTGTGTTGCAGGAGACCCCAGAGCTTAGCGCTTCATCAGAGGAGCTGAAATGATGGCAGCACTCACACGGGCGTGACGGGGGTATAGATAGATCAGCAACATGTGTCTTGTTTATACCATTGTAACTAACAACAATGGCGTTCAAATGCATTATTCATTAGTCAGTCAAAGGAACAGAGCACATCCAACAACAACAGTGGAGAGAGGCTTTAAGGGGCCTGTTCTTTCCAGCCGCTGAGCCTCATCATCTAGTTTTGAGTATGCAATCATCAGCCCCACCGCCCACTCATTTTTACACATTATTGATTTCATCAAATGCCATAGATATACTTACATGTACTTACATATGTACTGTTATTATTTATTTATGTGTTTATTTATTATGTCATTTATTTAGGGATAAAAGTTGAACGGACAAGTTCCCTGCTTTGAAAGTCATGAGAGTTATGTACCGTCTCACTTTGAGTATATGTATAGACGTATGCAACATAAAAAGGTATTGCTGGATGTTTCCTTCAAGTATGTGTCTGTAATGCTAATGAACTGTGTGCTGTATCTGTGTTTGCAAAGCCCTGTAAAACAACACTTGAAAAATCACCTGTGGGATTGCTGTGTCATCGCTTGCTTTTATATTGAACAAATACACCCTTAGTTTGAAGTGTTCAGTTCAGACGGATATACAGTTCCGTGTGCAATCCACAAATGCAAGTCAAGGCTGTATCATGCAAAGAAGGATCCATATCTCAACACGACCCGGAAATGCTGTCGTTTTCTCTGGGTCAAAGCTCATGTAAAATGGACGGAGGTAAAACGGAAAACTGTTCTGAGGTCAGATGAATCAAAATTTGAAAAACCATCCAGCTTGTTATCTGCACACAGTTCAAAAGCCTGCATCTCTGATGGTATGGGGTTGCGTTAGTGCCTATGTCATATGCAGTTTACACACCTGGAAAGGCACTATCAGTGCTGGACAGTATATAGAGGCTTTGGAACAGTTTAGACAGATATACAGTATTTTGAAATAAGTGACCGTGTACTTTGACATTCAGCTCACTGAACGAACAATGAGTCACCTGTGACTGAAATGTACCTAATACCACGTAAAACCTCCACGGGCACCAATAACAGCTGTGATTGGATTTGGCATGGACTGAAGTTTCTGGATGTGGGCCACATCAATGTTCAGCCACTCTTCCATCCAAGAATTGCGCAGTCAGGCCAGATTTGGTGGATGCCTTCCCTGGCAGAATTCTGAGGAGAATTTCCTGTAGACTGGGNTATATATATATATATATATATATATATATATAATGTAATATATATAATAATATAACATAATTTTTAATGTGAAGGTCAGGGTTAGATGCTCTGTATGTCAAACTGAAATAATGTAGTGCCACATCTTCCCATCCCTTCTTTCTTTGTGGAGTTTGCATGGTCTTTCCCCCCTGTGTATGCATTGGCTTCCTCCAGAGGCACACCCACAGCCCAAAAACATGCTGTTGAGTGAACTGGAGATACTAAACTGCCCCCTAGTTGTGATTGTGTCTGCCCTGTGATGGACTGGCAGCCTGTCCAGGGTGTTTCCTGCCTTCCAACCACTAAGCGAAGAATAAGTCCCTTAGAGAGCAAATGAATGAAGGAATAAACAAACTGATAGAAATCTAAACCTTGGGAACATTAACCTGACAGATCTTAATGCTGACCTGAATTTATATTAACTGCAGTTGGTGGCACTGTTGTCTCATAGCAAGAAGGTCCCGGGTTCAACTCCCTGTTGGGGCATTCATTCTCTGTGCAGTTTGCATGTTCTCCTCGTGTCTATGTGGGTTTCATCCCATGGTTGAAAGACATGCTGCCAGGAGCACTGGAGATGCTAAATTGCCTCTAGGTGTGAATGTCCAGGGTGTTTCCTGCCTTCCAGTCAGTGAGCGCTGGGATTAAACCAGAAGGAGAAATATGGTTATATATGGTTTTATATTATGGCTATATAAAATTATGATCATTAAAAATATGTATAAGTAAAATATAAAGAACTGAATTTTTGAGGCAGTGAGTTTATTAAGCATATATAGTTAATAGTGCATCAAAAAACAATGGTAGTTAATTGTTCATGTGCATATGTCTATAGCAAAAAATAAAGGAGAGAAATCAAAACTGTCCAGACTTTTGGGGGGTGGGGGGGACATTTTGTTGCAGTGTATCCAAAATGGCACTTTCACAGGAACCTAAAGGAAAGGTTTGAAAGGAACCTAAAGGAAAGGTTTGAAAGGAACCTAAAGGAACTGATTATTTTATCTCCAGGTAATTCAGAATTCAGCATTTCTGTGGCTGCATTCATCATGACATTTTAGCACAATACAAAGGGCAGCTGGCATTTTCACATCCTGTAAAAGAATGAAGAACCACAAACATGGGGATACCAAGGCCAGAGTCAGAGAAAGAAAACAGGCAGAAGTCAAAACCAGACAAACAACCAGACCAGCAACAGTATCAAAAGGGAAAAGGCAAAAGAGTAAACCAGAAAGCCAAATTAGTCAACCCAGAGAAGCTAACAAGAATAACAACAGGGAGGAACGCTCAGTACGCACAGAGTGGCAATACTTTGCGGGTCAGCGTGAGAGAGGACATTTATACAAACAGACTAAATTAACAACAGGTGGGCTCAATACTCAGGAGACTCGGATCTAGGAAACGGAACAGGATTGGGAGATGGTGGACATGTGAAAGTGACGTCATCGGGCGGTGGGTTATGGGAAATGGATTCCGGGAGATCAGAGGTGAGAGTAGAACCAGCAGGCATGACAAAAACATTTCACCCCCTCCCGTACCACTTAACCTATGCCCCACGTGTTCATGCCTAGGTGTAGGGTGTCCTGATTCTTGTCAGGAAAGAGTGGAGCAAAGTGTTGGGGTTACATCACCCCACAAACGGAGGTATTTCAGAGGTGCACTCCAAATTGAATCTTATGAAACCACAAAGTCTTTTGCCCAATATGAATTATGGTAACTATTATATTATCGTAGTTAATATAATGTAAGATAATGTCACTTCAGTGTATTAAGGTCCTGTGTGGGGCAAAGTGCTAGGGCTACATGGCCCTACAAACTGAGGTGTTTCCGAGGTGCCCTCCAAACTGAGTGTTATGAAATACACTCCTGGTAACAAGCCTAAAAATTGCTAGTAGTGTGGTGATATCTTTCTAGCTAGCTAGCTAAAGTTACACTGTAATTGCTGATTTGTGCCACATGCCACCCCTAAAGCTTCTTGTTCAAAATTTCCTGCTCCACACAGCAGTGCTGCTGGAGTGTTCAAACACCTCAGTGTCACTGCTGGACTAAGAACAGTCCACAGCGTCCTGTGCACCGCGTCCAGTACGCCGCGTCCTGTGGACAGTCCTGTGGGCTGCATTTTGTGGGCTGCGTCTTGTGGGCCACGTCTTGTGGGCAGTGCCCTGTGGGCAGTGTCTTGTGACCACTGATGAAGGACTAGAGGATGACCAATACTGCACTAACTGTAATCTGACTGTACATCTACAAGGTGGACCAGCAAAGTAGGAGTGTCTCATAGAGTGGACAGTGAGTGGACTGCTTAAAGACTCCAGCAGCACTGCTGCGTCTGATCCACTCACACCAGCACAACACACACTAACACACCACCACCTGCACTGTGGTGGTCCTGTGGGGGTCCTGACCACTGAAGAACAGGGTAACAAAGTATACAGAGAAACAGATGGACTACAGTCTGTAATTGTACAGCTCCTATATGGTAAGTGGAGCTGATAAAATGGATAGTGAGTGCAGATACAAGGAGTTGTACTTAATGAAGTGGATGGTGAATGTAAGCCATACTGTCAAAATGACATTATGTACTGTGCAACCGCCGTACTGTGGTTTATTTAATATCCAGGGTAGTAAAGAGGGGACACATCATTATATATTTAATCATTGAGGCTTCAGTGTAATGTTCTGTTAGATATATGTTTCCAGCTTTTTTAGTGCTGAAAAATTCATAACTTTATTAATACTTAATGGCTATTTTAAGAAGTGGTTAAATAAATGGGTGGCCTCACAGCATATTGCTGTGCAGCCATATGTTTACCTGTTAGTGTTTGTTTGCTTATCTGCGTCATAGGGTTCGGTTTCTAAAGTGTGTGTTTGTGTGACTTGTGATTGTTTGTTTTCATGTGTGCGCGTGTGTGTGTGTGTGTGCATGTGCTTCCGCATGCATGCGTGTGCATTAAATTGAGCTCATCTGGATGTTCACAGGTCACCTGATTGAAATTACATCATTCTCACAGTGGCTTGCATGAGGTCACTCCATCAGCACGCGCATGCTTTTTCCCCAAGAGCACTATGAATCCTGCCCGCTCTGACATCATTTCCATATGATACCAGATGAGACTGGTGGATTTCAGTGTTACCATATTTTCCATCAGGAAGAGGCGAGCAGGTGTCATACCAACAAAGCACGCTAAGCTAAATGAGGAGGAACTATTCATTACGCCCTGCAGACACTCATTACAACATCGGATTTAGTAGACCGGTAGAGGACACTTCCTGATGAAACACTATAATCCCTCTAAAGATTGTTCAGACCTTCGTGAGTGTTTGTCTAGACATCATTGTTTGTAAATCTGAAACTGGTGAACATAAACCGGGATGGATTATGTGTTCATTGCAGCATATTTATTATAGAAAGAGAGAAAGTATATCACCACTTGGGGTCACACTTCCCATTTCCTCAGCCTTTCGAGATCAAACCGAGTGTGAGAAATAATGACACTGAAATCATAGGATGGCAAAGGCCAGTGCACTGAGAATGAGTCAATAAATAACCAGTATTTCCTTCCTGCTGTCACAATTTAACTACGCCATGCATACTAAATGGGGTCTGCAGTGAAGCACGGCCGCAAATGCACAGCTCAATGGCATTGCACATCCACCAAGATGGGGAACCTCAGTTCCTTAAAGTTTCAAAGCTGCTCCTCAGTGATCGAGGGTGGAGTCTGATGGAGGTCTAACTATAAATCAAAGGACCTACTCCCCTGGGCATAACCAAGAAATATGAGTATACAGAAAGATCCACTAAGTATACAAGTGTAACGGCTTTTACTAAAAACACCATATAATATAAAACTACATTTTGTATTGGCAGTCAGCTGCTAAAAACCATTGGATGTGTGTTTATAAACTTTGGCAACACTATCTATTAAACCTGCATTCATAAGCCATTATAAATGCCCGTATGAATCTAAACTCATCATCGAAGGATTAGTTGCACAAATAGTTGCACCCAGAAAGAATCAACCGACAAACTTGGTTGGTAGGATTGACATCACGAGACATGCAAACGATTTAAGTTTCATGCTCGGCCGTGCATGTGACATAAGCAAAGACCGGCCCTTGCTGTACCTGACTGACCCAACAGCCATGATTGTGGACCATGAGTCATCCTGTTAGTGCCAGTACCATTGGCAGACGACTGCACGACACAGGACTACAGCAGACCGTTACAATGACTGCCCTAAACACCACGTCAACACCGCCAAAGACTGCAATGGTGTCATGCCAGACTGTGATAGAATGACTCAGAATGGCAGCGGGTCATCTTCGGTGACGAGTCCCGCTTTTGTCTTGGTGGAAACGACCAACGAATCCATGTGTGGAGGCACCGTGGTCAGCGCCAAGATGAACGGTTTGCTGTTACGCATCACACCTGGTGTCACACGTCCAGAAGGACTGGTGCCACTCCACCTCTACCACAAAATCTGCAGGAACTGTGTGAGAATGTTCAAGCAGTATGGGATGGATTATCAAAGGACACCATTAGAAACCTCTACAACTCCATGCTGAGACGTCTGGCATGTTGCATTAGCAAACATGGCGGCCCGATGCCATGCTGAGAGACACTACTTCTGTATGTGTAGCTCAATAAATATTACCCATATCAGTCTAAATGTATCATCATTTACTGTTCCTGGTAATCTTTATCTTCCTTCCCAATAGCACTGTAATCAGACACTTCCTTCTGGGCGCAGCTATTCTTTTGATGATGAGTGTATGTAACTTGTTTACAATGCTAGATAAGTATATTAATACTTTCAATAATGCTTCATAAACATGTCATGACACAAGTATCACTTTTTGCTTTGATTGGCTTTTAAATAGGTAATATACAGCTTATAAAGCACTTCTAATTCACACTAGCAATTATAAACACATTATGTATAGCGACTGATATTTTGTCATTATAAAACATGATGCAATAACAAAACATATACAGCATGTTACACACGGACACACATGAACCAAAATATAACATTCAAAACTGAAATATCAGTCACTTTACATGCCACACACAGTGACAAATGTATAATCACTAACTATAGTACATTAATAAAGACTTATGAGGTATTATTAGAGTTTATTAGGCTCCTTACAATGCACATTTATACCTATTTATGAATACAGGCTTCTTTGAAATTGTTACCCAAACATTTGATGCAGTGGTCAACTTGGCAACCCATAGAGATGTTTGCAGCTGTTTTCAAGCCTGACCTTGCTTTGGCTATGCTGTTTTTAGACTATGGAAACAAAAGCCCTTGTATAATGACTACACAGTCTGGGAAAGCGGTTCTGGGAGCGTATGGTATTTATGTAGAGTAATATATTTAGAAAGAAAATGCTAATTGCCTTCAAGTGGGCTACTAACATGTCCATATATGAGCACTCCAGTATTTACCTAGCGCATGCCATTAATCCAGGGAGGTTTCTGTTTACTTTACTTCTGTTTACTGACTGTATTCATTTCACATAGGGCCATGCATTACTATCTTTCTCACTCTATCAGCGTCACATTTCTCCTGGTCCTCCTCCCAGACCAAGAGGGGCTTGAATCCGGTGTGCCCTTAGTTATAGTTGTTTTATTGGCTTTCTTTTAGCTTTCTGAATTAATGAATGTCTTAAGCGCATTCAAGCCAGTTATTATATCTATTCAGAAACCCTTCATTTTTTAGAGGTTACCAAAATATGAAGCCCAGTGTTGCATATACAATGGTTCACTGTGCTCCATTAGTATAAAAGACATAAAAGACGTTGTTGGTGCAGAACTGGACTCTGTGGTGAAAGTGGCAGAGAGAAGGACATTGCACAAACTGCTGTCCATTATGGATGATGATGGGCACCCACTGCACACCGTCATCATGGACAAAAGCGGCAAGTTCAGTGGCAGGTTACTGTCACAGAGCTGTTCTACAGACAGACTCAGGAGATCCTTTGTCCCGAGAGCCATCAGGCTCTTCAGCTCTTCCCAGTGGGGCCGGAAGAGGGAAGAGGACAGATGAGGACTGAATCTCATGTTAAATCAGAGGTTTATTTATTTGCACTATTACACTTTACTGTGTATTCTGTTCAATCTGCACCCCTGGACACTCTAGACTGATCTTTTTTCAGTATTGCCATTATCTGCTGATATCTGCGCCCCTTGCACATTTATTATTATTGCACTGCCTTTTTATGTCCGTTTTTTTTTTTTTGTGGAAAGACTTTCTTATACATATTTCTTCCCTCATTGTAATGAGTGAGATATATTTATCTATAGTGTCCTGGACAATTTATAGTTTATAGTTTAATAGTTCATAATTTTTGCTGAGCTGGTACCTACCTTTTTAGGTTCATTCGGTAAACCCTCTTTGTTTTGTTTTACTGTGCTGTATTGTGAAAACTGCTACTGTCTGCTAAATTTCCTTCGGGATCAATAAAGTATCTATCTATCTATCTATCTATAAAAATGAAATATAAACAAAGTATACAGTCATCATCAAAAGAATCGCTGCACCCAGAAGCAAGTGTCTAAAGGATAAAGGATACATTCAGACTGGACAAATTTAGACTGATATGGGTAATATTTATTGAGCTACACATACAGAAGTAGTGTCTCCCAGTATGGTGTCAGGCCGCCATGTTTGCTAACGCAACATGCCAGACGTCTCAGCATTTTTGGAGTTGTAGAGGTTCCTAATGGTGTCCTGTGATAATCCATCCCATGCAGCTTGAATATTCTCACACAGTTNTCTGAGTCACTCCATGGCACAACACCATTGCAGTCTTCGGTGATGTTGATGTGGTGTTAAGGGCAGTCGTTGTAACGGTCTGAATGCATGTAGTCCTGCATCCATTTGCAGCCATTTGCCAATGGTGCTGTCATTAACAGGACGACTCATGGAGGGCATCACTGCTCACTGAATGTCTGCAATTGTGGCTGTTGGTTCAGTCAGGTACAGCAATAAGGCACGTCCTTGCTTGTGTCACATTTGCGGCTGAGTGTGAAACTTGAATCAATCGCATGTCTCATGATGGCAAACCTACCCACCAAGTTTCATTCCTGTCGGCTGATTCCTTCTGGGTGCAGCTATTTATGCAACCATTCTTTTGGTGGTGAGTGTATATTGGTTAAAGTTAAGAGACCTCTTTAGTTGTTGGTAGCACTACTATTTGATGATACGTATGGAGGGTTCTACTTGTCCCTACTGTAGTCTAGGCACCTCTTCTGCTGAAGTATTGACTCTGAAGAGTCTTGCCCAGATTCTAAGACTGCATTACTCCTGATAATGTGTTTTCTTTGCACTTATCCTGAACTTGTTTTGTGTGCGAGTGTTGCCTTTGGCTATTTCCACATTTATTTTTAATCAAACCAGGTAGGGGAGTGTTGTCCTGAAGTGCTCCCACACACGCACAGATGTACAGGTGGATAACTAAATATCATTCTCACTGGCAAATTGGTGTTTTAATATTCAGAGTGAAGTACATTCATTTTTACATACAGTCTTGGGGAACATATTGCTGTATCCTGCAGAAAAGTGGTGTGTGCTCAATGGAAAGCATAAAAATGTTTCACAGCTGTAAAGAAAAAGCAGAATCCTATTCACCTCCTTCAATGCATTACAAGATAGATGATGCAGATAGAATCAGCGATGGAAATAGAATCAAATGACTTTTTCTTTTGGTAGCATATATAATAATCCCGACTGTTAGTTTTCAAAGCAATGTTTTAGTCAGGAATCTAGTTTTCTGGAATGATACTTATCTGGAATGTAGCGTTCAGCGTTCAGGTTAGCTGTGACACCAATTTTGACCACTGCCAGTCAGAAGTCTAGACAGACCCAACTAAATGTATGCGTCTGGTTATCTTAAAGACTCTACAGTCTTATGATTAACTGATGAGATGTCTGAAACAATACATATCCTGATATACTATATATACCCATGATGGGTCATATTGCCCACCTCTAATATACACTATATTTTGCTGTGCAAAAACTTTTATTTATTTTTTGCACAGTTTAAAAGCTCTATAGACAACAAGTCTATTGAGTGACTATTCATAATGGACAGACCAATAGAATTGGCCCAAAACGGCTATATCAATCTCCACTGATGGTTAAGAAAGCTGTTTTATCCTCCTGTAAAGCTCCATTTAGGAGGTTTTGTAAGGCAACTGCATAATTCCATGAGTGCTGTTTCAGTTTAATGTAGATAGACTCATAGAAGGTTCTCCTTAGGTTTATCTTAATGCTTTACTTTAGAATAAAAGTGAAGACGTCAAACTATAAAACAGCACTCTTGGAATGATGCTTTCCACATTAAACACCTCCAAAACTGAACTTTACAGGAGGATAAAACAGCTTTCTTAACCTGCAGCGGAGGCTGATATAACAAGATTATTTTCTAAGCAGTTTTGGACCAATTCTATTGCTCTGTCCATCATGAATATATACTAAACTGAAAGGGGAACTAGAGCTTTATATTTTTTTTTTTGCACAACAAATATATAGAAGTATAATACCGTGATACATCAAGAGTATATGTGGTATATCAGGATATCTCATCAGTTGGAACTGTTAAGTGTAAGCCTGTACAGTCTTTAAGATAAACAACAACATCCATTTATTCCATAATAAAGCATTAAGCTAAAAACAAGGAGAACCTTCTATGAGTAGCCGTATCTAAACTTTTGACTGGTACTGTACATTAAGTAAACTGGTGACTCTGACCTTTTATTAGTTGTTAGAAACATTAGCCTTGTAAGTGGAAGTAGCCTTCCAGTTAGCCAAACACAGTAAACACCTCTTGGCTGATCAACTACATTCACAGGAAGAGGAAAAGGACGTAAGTTTGATATTGGCCAAATTATTGTCTCTGAATAAAATGAGCCAAAGGAACCATTTTTAGTTTGCATTTGCAGCGAGAACAGGACATACCGAAAGTACAGATAAAAGTCTGGGCAAAGTTCTAAAACTCTTTGACCCTTTCCAGTTGCATTACTGGGTCTTTGGAGGTCCTGTGTCCTGAAGTGAAACAAGGAATGTTGCCAGGAATATCACTAAAGCACATTTAACCCGTATTTTCTAAGCCTAATGGGACATGTGGCAACATTCCTAGTCAGGTTAAATCATGCACTTGAGTGTAAGAAGGGCTGTGGGGAAGGGGGCAGGGGTGTTGGGGAGGCTGCTGCTTCTCCTCTGCAGAGTGAGGAGTCGTAATCCCTCAAACTCAAAGACATGAAAGCACTCCAAAAGCAGAGAGCAAGAAGAGGAGCCACTTGTTTCAAGCTTTCAAGAAGGAACGTAGACCAAGAAGGTTACAGTGTGGAAACAATTCAGAGAGGAGCAGCTATTGCAGGAGATGAAGTCATTCTGTTTGCTTAGAGGAATATTCAGTTAATTCCATGTGAATTTTTATAAGGCAACCTCTAAGGCTATTTCTGGTTAACGTTGTATTTACTAGCCTATAATTTATTACTTTTACATAATGTTTGTCGTGTTTGCAGATATGCAGATATTGTTATTCAGACTTTTTGTTAGCCTATATTGTTGATCTTCATACCCCACCTTTATTTTCCATCTGATGCTGAGAATAAAAAAAGACAGGGTGCAAATCAAAGCTACTGTCACCTCTATTTAGCACTATCAACTATACTCTAACAGGACTTTAATAGGACTCTGCATTAAGACAAGCAGATGACAGAGCAACAAGTGACCAAACACAAATAGCTGCACCCAGAAGGAATCAACCGACAGTAACAAAACTTGGTGGGTAGGTTTGACATTGTGAGACATGCAAATGTTGAAGTTTCACGCTCAGCCGCACATGTTACATAAGCAAGGATGGGCCTTATCGATGTACCTGACTGACCCAACAGCCACAATTGCAGACATTTATCCCACTTCTGTCTTGGTACAGACGACCAACGAATCCGTGTGTGGAGGCACCGTGGTCAGCACCAAGATGAACGGTTTGTTGTCACATGTCCAGAAGGCCTGGTGTCACTTTTGATTGGATTATGACAGGATGCCATTAAGAACCTCTACAACTCCGTGCTGCATTAGCAAACATGGCATTAGCAAACATGGCGGCTCGACATCATACTGAGAGACACTACTCCTGTATGTGTGGCTCAATAAATATTGCCTACTGATCGTAAAGAGCTTTCACATTTACATGATGTTCCACATGGACTAGTAAAATATTACTGATCTCTTGACAGCTGTTTTGAGAAGACGGAAGACGTAATTAACTGCCTTCTTCAAGTCAACTTGAAGTTTGTTCACAAACGTTCCCTTTCTAGTTGTCTTAGTGATGTATTAATTTTAGTTTATTTGTAGCCAACCCCGGTTGCTATAGCTCTGGCCCTTTCCAACAGCCTAAAAGGAAAATAACTCAAGCAACATGAAGTCGCTCCATCTTTCTGAAAATGAAGACGTCCAGTATTGTTGAAAAGCTCAACATACTTGGCTGGTACAGCACTTAGCAGAGTGGATGAGGATTCTTCAGTGAGAGCCAGTTGTGCTTTCTGAGGCCACAGGGAATGGACAGCATATGGTACTGGAACTCTCATCCTAATAGTAGGACTCACCACTTGGGGACCAGAGTTTCAGCATGCATTAATATACTGCATTCATTAGAAATCCTTTTAGAGAGTAATCTTCCTCAATTTTCCCCAATTATGGCTGTGATAGTAGTTAACTATTTCCCACCCTCCATTTTTCCCTCCAGTTGGTACGGCATTGTGGCTAGAAGAGGAATACTAACATCCTTCAAACCTGCACATTAAATCCAGTTTCTTATTCTGGATATTGTATATGCTGGCAGGTGATGAGACACTAGGATAGGAATTTCTGAATTAACTGCCATTGCAATTGTCAAATGTCATTTTGCAGCAAAACCCTTCTGTTCTAAGTGACAGAAAAAAGCAATAAGAGCAAAAGAGCATGTCTCTCTACCTTACTGACCCAACAGCCATGACTACAGACATTCAGCAAGCAGTGATGCCCTCCATGAGTCATCCTGTTAGTGCCAGCACCATTAGCAGACGGCTGCACGATGCAGGACTACATCCATGCAGACCGTTACAATGACTGCCCTTAACACCACGTCAGCATGTCAAAGACCTCAATGGTGTCGTGCCAGACTGTCATGGAGTGACTCAGAATGGCAGCAGGTCGTCTTCAGTGATGAGTCCCACTTTTGCCTTGGCAGAGTTGACCAACGAATCCATGTGTGGAGGCACCGTGGTCAGCGCCAAGATTAACTATTTGTTGTGACGCGTCACACGTCCAGAAGGCCTGGTGTCACTTCACCTCCACCCCTACCGCACAATCTGCAGGAACTGTGTGAGAAAATTCAAGCTGCATGGGATGGGTCATCACAGGACACCATTAGGGACCTCTACAACTCCATGCCGAGATGTCTGGCACGTTGCGTTAGCAAACATGGTGGCCCAGTGCCATACTGAGAGACACTACTTCTGTATGAGTATCTCAATAAATATTGCCCATATCAGTCTAAATCTATCATCATTTATGGTTCCTGGTCACCTTTATCTTCCTTCTGGGTGCAGCTATTCTTTTGATGATGAGTGTATGTTTGGCATAAAGTACAGTATTAAGCCCACAATACACCATTATAATCGATGGTGTCAATTACAAAGTATCTGGGCAAAGCCTCCTGTGTTCTTTGGGGCACAAGATGTTTAATTACAAGTCAGATGACAGATAACAGAGTTATAAATGAAATCACTGATACTTGTTTTCAGATCCTTTGTCATCAATGACTGTCTGAAATCTGGAACACACAAACATCACAAGATGCTGGGTCTCTTCCCTTGTGATGCTCTGCCAGGCCTTGAGGCTTGCAGCTGTCTTCAGTTCTTGCTTGTTCTTGGGACATCAGTTTGCCTTTTGTAAGTGAAATGTGCATGCTTGATTAGATTGTGGTCGGGCTATTGACTTGGCCACTGCAGAATCTTCCACTTTGCTACTTAATATTCGCAGTATGCTTCTAGTGTTTGTCCATCTGCACTATCAAACACAGTCCAATGAGTTGAGTCTGAATCTGAGCAGATAATACAGTCCTATACGACTTTATAGTTTCTTCTGCTCTTTTTGTCAGCAGTCACATCATTAATAAACCAGGAGACTGGTTCTATTGGCAGCCATGGTTATCCACACCTTAACACTACCTCCACCATGCTTCACAGATGAGGTAGTATGCTTTGGATCATGAGCAGTTCCATTCCTTTCTCCATACTTTTCTTCTCCCATCATTCTGGTACCTTTCAATACCTAAAATGGGGATCAAAAGGTATTTACATCCAAATCACCCAGTTTACATGTAAAGACTCTCAATTCGAACCTGAAAGTCTGCATCTTTGCTCATTTTGATGATTTCATTTGAACTCCTGTAGGCTGTGGAAGACTGGTAAAATATGTTCAAATCTGTTTTGTGTCAAAATCCCACTCACTGTATACCAGCCATTGCCATTAGCTTTCATTTTATTAGATTTTGATTTTCATTTAGTTTTTTTAATTTAGGGTTTCAATTAAAATTTTGGATTTTAGTTTAATTGTAGTTAGTTATAAGGGTTTATCAATAGTGTAACTTTAGTTTTATTTTCTGAAAAGTTGTTTTAGTGTTTATTTAAGTATTATGATAAATGATACTGTGATAATAGGTATTTGACAAAAGTGGAATAAAACAAATACAGCAGTAGACTGTTCAGCTTTTCTTAAAGACAGCCAAACAAAAAAAGTTAGCACTAAAACAACTAAATTAAACTAGTTTTTCTCTGCAATTCTGCTTAGTTTTAGTTAGTTTTGCTGTTGTCATTGCTTTTATTTCAGTTATTACAAGCTTTTAGTGACTGCTACTTTGTGTTCCAGTAACAGTTCTAGTTCACTATAATAACCCTGCTGAATATGACCTATTTAGACAGGGCTACAGCTACTGAGTGTTTAGTAATTGAGTACAAATTATTCTATAAATTAATTGGATAAGAAATACGTTTGCTGTATTATGGAGCAATGGTAAACATACCCAAGACTAAACCCATTTAGTGCATTTAAGAGCACCTGCTGACCTGACTCACTGCAATCAAACTAAACGAATATACCTGCTGTGTTGTATTGGTCCATTTTCAGCTCCAATTGCCACTTACACAACCTGATATTTTGCTTTCTGGGGTTTTTATGCTTGACCGTAAGGGAGGCAGGTGTGTGTGGCTCTGTGTGTGTGCATGTGTGACTATCATCTTAATAATAGCATGAAGCAAAGCTTAGCTCACTTAGGGACACCGTAGTTAGCTGCCATATTGATTTAAGTTCTTCATTAGCCGTTAGATATAGCCATAATTAACATACATGCATTACTAGCCTTTATCTTAATAAGCAGTCATATTGAATTACGGTATTAACGACCTATGACATATAGCCATAATTAACATACATTCAGTACTTACCTTAATTTCAATTAGCAGTCATATTGAATAATGTCCTTAAACACCCATTACATATAGTCATAATTAACATACCTTCATTAGTCACCTTTATCTCTATTAGCAGTCATATTGAATTAATGTATTAACTACCTATTACATATAGCCATAATTAACATTCCTTCATTACTAGCCTTCAACTCAATTAGCAGTCATATGGAATAATGTTCTTAACTACACATTACATATAGTCATAATTAGCATACCTTCATTATCAGCCTTCGGCTCAATTAGCAATCATTACTGATTTAGGCTAAATGCTAACGTTAATGGTACCTTGTGTTGTGTCTGCTCTGTGGATTGGGCGTATTAATTGAAAGCCTTCTGCTGATATGCTAAGGCACTGATGTTTTATTATTGTGGAAGTCCAGTTCAGTTTTACAGTAAACACGCTGTATAGAGTTTTTTGAATTTATTCAGCTTATAATGATCCAAACTTTGTACGATTTCTGTTGTTTCTAGCTATTTTCTCTCACTTTCTCTGTTTTGCAATTGCGCCATCAAATCATGTCTTCTTCACGTCACAAGCCCACAGTGCAAGTGTGTTGTGCAACAGTAATAATAACATCAATAACAGCAATAATTTACCTGAAACACCGTGAGCTGTATATAGTTGAATGGATTACACAACATTTTGATGCAAGTTTGGATCAACGATTTTTAGTCATCGAGTTACTCAAGTTTCTCAAGGAATCATTTCAGGCCTACTATCAGATCCTAGCAAAGCAGTTTGGATGACTAAAGATAGGCAAATTACATGTTGCATTGCAATGTTATTCAGAAGGGTGATAAAAGAGGAATGAATGAGGAAAAGAGTCTCTCAGTATGTCATCAGGCCGCTATATTTGCTAATGCAACATGTCAGACGTCTCAGCATGGAGTTGTAGAGGTTCCTAATGGTGTCCTGTGATAACCCATCCCATGCAGCTTGAATATTCTCACACAGTTCCTGCAGATTGTGCGGTATGGGTGGAGGTGGAGTGACACCAGGCCTTCTGGACATTTCACTTTATGACTGACTTTCCCCTAAATAATCCTTCAAATGCTGCATAAAGTTCCTTATCGTCAGGATATAAGGCAAACATTCCCTCAAGGCTATTAGCCAGTGTGAGGAGCTGAGGATATGGCTATGTATTGGAGGTGTTCAAGAAGCTAAATGTAGCTATATAAGCTATATTGCCTCGACTTTGACTGCAGTGTTGATGGTAAATATAGTTTTTGTCACATTTCTAAAGCTTCTGTCAGTGTAGGGCTCTGTGCTGAAGAAAATTACGTTTTCCAAAGAAGTCCAATGCACATGAAATATGTAACCTAAATAAATATTTCTACACTACAGTGCGTGCTCAGACTGGGGGTTGTAAGTTGGGTTAACCTGCCTAGGCTTCACAGCAGCAACCATGAAATCAAGGAACCTGTAGCAGAGAAATGAAAGGTTGTTAGCAGCCATAATCCCACATGTGTCTTTGTTAAAATGGAGGTTTTATTTGAAGCCAGGAGAAGCTTTACTTTGCCCTGCTCTATACTGACTGATAGAAGCTGTAGTTGAACTTGGATAAAGCCCACTTACTTTGTCAGGAGATGGACAGACTGACATGCAAAATGACCAATCACAGAGTGAATTTACAGACAAGGGGAGGCAAATGTGTTTTTAAAAAATCCATGCATGAGTATTGAATATATTGTATGAAAATATGAATATATTGATTTACGTTGAAATGTACATTTTCTCCATAAGTAGGACATATTCTTTCCTGTTCATGTCTCCAGTGTAGTAAGTGGAGTAACAGGTTATCAGAACTGATTTAGGGGACAGTCAGTTAGCCTCAGCATTTAGATGTTCTAGATTAGCTGCTAATGGTAAAGTCTCTCGTGACTTCAGTGACTCCAACTGACCAAGCCAGACCTCAAAATAAAACACCTCTGTTTCTATTTTTAACCCCATGTCCTCAAACAGAATTCCTGTACTTCATAAAGAAATATGACTCCCGACTTCTCAAGGTGTTCCCCCATCCTGAATTCTCAAGATTGTAAATTAAGTTGTCATTTCCTGCTTAATGCTGAACTTTTTGGGCTCAGTGTCTGGATCTGAACACATCTGCCCTCTCTGTACATAGTAAAAACCACAAGAAGCCAACTTGCCAACCTTGCTCAAATGCTCCGACCACCTTTGCTTGAGCGTGTGACAACAAAGATCATAGTTCTTAAAAAGTGGATCAATCATCTTACCACCATAAATCATGCTCATAACACTCATACACATGAACTGCTACCAAAAACACTTCGCCAAAGCAGTATACCTTCTGATTACTATTCTACACCCAGCTGCATTTTGCATGAAGGCCATGATTTGATTGACAATGATTGATGAGCTCTAATTACAGGTATAAAATAAATTATTCAAAAAGATGTGCAGGAAAACACCAGAAGGGAACAAGAGAGTTGAGCAGCAACAGACACTTATATGCACACTCCTACATACTCACTCATGGGGGGTGCTGGAGCCCATCCCATTGTTCAATGGGTGGAAGGCAGGAAACACCCTGGACAGGCCAACAGTCCATTTTAGGGCAGATATACATATTTCTAGGAGGCATCTCCAGTTCATCTGACCTCATGTCTTTGGACTGCGGGAGGATACCCACATAGACATGGGAAGAACAGAAATGACCCCGGACACCCTGGCCGCAGTGGTGGACAGTAACTAAGTAAATGTAATTCGTTGCTGTACTTAAGTAGTTTTTCTGTGTATCTGTACTTTACTTTACTGAAGTATTTCCATTTTGGACGACTTTGTACTTTCACTGCACCACATTTCAGACTCGGATATCTTACTGTTTACTCCACTACATTATGCGAAATTGTAGTTCCTTTCTGCTTATGTGGCATAAAAATGTAACACGTCAAAACGAAACAAGCTTATTCATGGATTCTTAGCGTCTGTGGAAATGTCCATTTCAGGACTGGACAACATCAAGGATCACCTGGAGGAAGGTGGGTAAAGCAGGATGGGGTTAGTGAACAGATCAAACATATTGTTACTGACTTTGTGGGTAAATAGACCACAATATAGAAATATGTACACATGCACTTGTGACTGGCGAGCGTCTTTATCTGCATTTGTACAAACACTATTTCCTTTTATAATAAATTTGTTTTGGCTAGTTTATGAATAGAGACCTACAGATGCAGTGTAGTAAAGGAAAACTCTTAAGTGAGCACTAATTACTGTTTGAATCAAGTTTTTATTAAAATTAAACTAAGTCCTGCTAAATAAATCTTAAAGCGAAACTTTGTTTGCAAAAAGTTATTTTATAGTTCTAGCTAATGGAACCTGTTCTCCTTCAGTGTTCTGTGCTTATGATCTTTTGAATAGACGTCAGTGTCAGACTAATTAATGACCTTCTGTTAAAGACTGGTGGACTGAGAGACACTAGAGTCTCTACACCCACAGTGAGCTGATTAAGAGTCTTGTTCCAGAAATGATAACAGGACATTAGAGCCATAATAAATCATGCTACTGTTACTCTCCATACTGAAGTACATTTAAAGGTAAATACTTTAGTACTTTTACTCCAGTGGAGGTCTAAAGGGATGAACTTCTACTTTTACTGGAGGAGTATTTTACCTTGGGTATCTCTACTTTAACTCAACTACATGCCAAGTTCAATAGCTAGCTAACTCTAATATCCTTCCCTGAACCATTGCTTTGAGGTCTTTGCTTTAGCTAGCTGGCTAATTATAGCCACCATTTGTGTCAGCTATGTTTATTTTCTGGTTAATTGTATAATTATTGCGTAATTATTTTCTTCTCATTCTCTGGATCATTCCTAGAATAAGAGGGGGAATGAGGGACAGTCTGATGAATGTGTTGTATCTGAGGCTATTCATGATGAGAAAGCCTGTTAGCTGTTCCACAATTCTCTGAAATGCTGTTTTTTCCTCTCATCCTATTGTCTATGCTCTCTGGTGAACATCTCTCTGAAGGTCTGAAATGTAAAGTTTATGCTCCATGGCAATGCTGGAAGACGTAAGCCGAAGTTCAATTAAATGTTACCGAGTTAGCGATTAAGTCTAACAATGCACCCATGTGGATGCTCATGATTGAATCCGTTTCTCTGAATGTCAGAGGCAGGTTTTGAATCGCACCATTATGCTGCCTTCCCCGACTTAGCCAAGCACCAGAAGACCCTATTTCATATGCCAAAAGGCCTGAACAAGAGAACATTGTCTATTATTTCAGAACTCTTTCTCAGCTGAACTGCTTCCCCCAGGCTTCATTTCGAAGCTCCTTAGCCTCTGACTCACTGAGGCCTTTGAATTGGCTGGCTACACGTTTACCGAACTGAGATCTTATTAGGTTTGATGTTGTGCATCATGGGCAGCACCAGACGTTTTGCAGTGGAGCTTAAGAAGAGCTAGTGTTGTGCGCATCTGAGGAACATCTCCAGGGACCGAGGCCTTTATTACATCTTTAATGGAGGAATTAGTTCTGCTTCATTTAAAGACTTTAAAGATACGACACACAAGAAGATGTTCCATGGTATTCATATTCATACAGAATATGAAGCCACAGCAATTTGGCCAAGCAAGTGGACCTCGTAGAGAAAGAACAATATCCTTCCATCCAATTTCCCATGGTTTTGTTTACTGATAAAACCCAATTTCAATTTTAAGCATCAATATCAATTTTACAGCAAACACCTTTTAGCTGTTCCCCCAGGTCTGAACTTGTGCTGCGCAAATTGAAGGGATTTATGAAAGTCATTGATTAATCTTCAGATGTTCCCATCTAATTTGATAGACCATAATCACCGGTTGATTACCACATTGCACTGGGGGACTGTAGGTGCCAATCATGATCTGACCGAGGTCTGCACTCCAAGACCTGGAGTACTCTCAAGCAGCTGTAGAGATACTGAACAACACGGTGAGGAAGAGACATTCACCCCGTGGAGACGGTTTGCAGATGCTTATGATGCTTATGGTGAAGTTATTTCCCTGTAATTTCACTGTTCACTGGCAACCCATTCACTTCGCGAAAATGCCACAAAACCCATTTACTCATCATAAAATGTCCTGTTCAGACCGCAGCAGGTTAGCCCACCCATCCACGGTAAAGTTATAAGAAGCCTTTCAGCATGGACTTTATATGGATCATTTACCAACATCATTGGAAGCTGATGGACAGTTGCTTCTGTCACTAAGTAAAAAAAGTTTTGAGCAAGTTTCATTTGATGGTATTGTGGCATCACCACACCGTGCTGTAAGTAGTTCAGTCTGAAAAGAAAAGAAGTGTTTATGCCTGGCTGTATTAGGCTCGCTTTTACCTTTATGACCTTTACGTTGAAGAGCCTGAGTACAGGTGGGTTTCCCGAGAGTGCAGTGGGTTTTGGAGTTCATTTCTAGGAGGCTGTGTTGTTAGCCTAGCCTGCTAACAGGCAGGCTGTGTTAGTTTTGGGTTTAATTTCTAGGAGGCTGTGTTATTAGCTTAGCCTGCTAACAGGGGGGGCTGTGTTAATTTGGGGTCTAATTTCCAAGAGGCTGTGTTGTTAGCTTAGCCTGCTAACAGGGGGGGGGGCTGTGTTTGGAGTCATTTTCCACACATGGAATGAGACATTCACTGCACTGTATCACCTCTTCCCAATCTATGAATCCCGTCACTCACAGGCCGCAGGTATTTATAGCACCATCATCCTCGTGCAGCACCATCTGCTGGAGCCTGGAGTTACTACCACCTTAAACACACAAGGTGACTGCCTCGGCAAGCTAGGCTTGCGAACATGACTCACTGGAAATCTGGCATTCAACTACAGCACATTTAGTCTTGTTCATGTCTGCCTTATTGTTTGCTGCAAAATCATGTCAATCAGTGGCAGAGGCCGACGTGGTTATGGTTATTCTGTTGAAGGGCAAGGCATGGATATGCAAATGGATAGGTAAACTTTCAGACTCATAACATTTGCTTGTCTTCACAAAGTTGACAGACAAAAACACTGGGAGATTTATTCAGATCTAAAGCAAGAGTGTTTTTACTCCTCTCCCTGATATGCTTTAGGTGCTGAATATCAGATAGTGACTACTGAATTTTGCTGGAATCATTGGCCATTTGTGCTTACAAACAGATTTAACTTATCCATGCAGCAAAGCACCCACATAGACATACTCAAGTGAGCACACACAATACAGAGCAGTAAGCACACTTGCCCAGAGCTGGGGGAAGCCCCCCAGGGAGCTGTTAGCATTTGGCATTAGGAACCTTGCTCAAGGGTACTTCAATCACACCCTGTCAGTTTTTAAGGAATTGAACTGACAACCTTCCGATCACAAGGCTGGTTTCCTAACCTCCAGCCCACAACTGCCCCACAATGATTGGTCAAGCAGGTCTTGTGCAATTGTCAAGAGTCCTATTTTCTCGCTATCTTTTAATCATTTTTGAACTTTTGTAAACTCCAGTTTTTCCACTTATTCAGCTGTGGGGTTGATCCTCCTGCCGCCTTCCTGTTGTTCCTCTGCCTCCGCATACTGCTGTTTTTGGCCAAACGTAGTTTGGATGGAGAAGCCGTGAAGCCCTCAGAACAGCTGGAATGTTTCTAACATCCCACATTCTGGAATCTCTAGTAAGCTCAAAGCAAAAAGATGAAAGCTTTATCTTAACTCATCATGGACTGTGTGTAAGGCTATTAATAGCAAAGAACATATACTATCAACCTAAGCCCAAAGGTCAGTGAAGGCCATGTGTAGATTTCCAAGTGACTGGTTGGCCCCCTACCTGGCTGTTCTTGATGGGAACATGGATGGCCTTTGTAATCCACAGCAGCTCCATCCTCATCTCAGTTCGCACTGCCTTAATAGGTGAGTCACGTTTCTGTCAACATGTCATGATTTCCTTCAAGTCTGATGCATAATGACCAACGCAGACCTATAGCCGTGACCCTGTCATAATGGGCTAGATTTAGCCGCAGCAATTACCAGTGCCACTAAGTGACCCCAGAAGTCCATATCACCTCCAGTAGCTTTGAGACATGCCTAATAGTATTTAGAAAGTGTTAAGCTGTGAAGGTGGTTAATCTTTGAGCTTAATTTGCATACAGTCTATCTGACGCCCTCTGACTTCGAGTGATTTATATTCAGGGCAGCGTTACTGCTCCCAGTGCTCTCTTAGAATGTACTATAATGAAGAACGGATTAAATAACCCAAACGTGCACTTGACGTTATGTTGAATTTATCAGACCAGATTGCGATGGGGGTGACGATTTAAAGGTCACCTATCACAGGAAACTGAATGTGCCTTTGTTAATAAAATACTTCATTGTATATAATGGTGGGAATAATGGTTAGTTCCACTATTCACTGCCCAGACTGTATGGTGCATACAGTACCAGTCAGACGTTTAGAGACACCCGACTAAATGATTGTGTTTGGTTTATCTTAAAGACTGTACAGGCTTACACTTAACAGTTCCAACTGATGAGATATCCTGATATACCACATATATGCATATATGTATAAAGCTCTAGTTCCCCTTTCAGTTTAGTGAATATTCATGATGGACAGACCAATAGAATTGGTCCAAAACTTAGAAATAAACCTTGTTACATCAACCTCCATTGCAGGTTAAGAAAGCTGTTGAGGTTTTTAAGGTGGACTGTATAATTCCATGAGTGCTGTTTTATAGTCTGATGTCTTCACTGTTATTCTAAAGTAAAGCATTAAGCTAAACATAAGGAGAACCTTCTATAAGTAGTTGTGTCTAAACATTTGACTGGTAGTGTACATTGAAAAGGTGCACAAACAGCCCCTTCACAATGTATTGTTAATACTGAGACATCACAAATGCCAGCACATTATTACTTGTAATAGGATCAGCCTGCTGAGCCTGCAGCAGTGTAGCCCATCCATCTACAATAAAGTTATTAGAAGTCTTTCAGCATGGACTGCATTTAGAATCAGCAAACCAAGAGAGATGTTAGTTACACTCATCGTCAAAAGAATAGTTGCACAAATAGCTGCACCCAGAAGGAATCAGCTGACAGGAATGAAATGTGGTGGGTAGGTTTGACATTGTGAGACATGCAAATAGTTCAAGTTTCACACTCGACTGTTCATGTGACGTAAGCAAGGACGGACCTTATTGCTGTATGTGACTGACCCAACAGCCACGACTGAGGACAGTCAGTGAGCAGTGATGCCCTCCATGAGTCATCCTGTTAGTGCCAGCAGCATTGGCAGACGGCTGCACGATGCAGGACTACATGCACGCAGACCGTTACGACAACTGTCCTTAACACCACTGATGTAATTTCTAATTCCTTAATGAATTAATTAATTGTATGTACTAATGGTAAGCCATTTGACTTAGGTAGATGTGCCGGTTCATAATAAGAGATAAGCTCACTCAGGTACTGAGGGGGGGGACAATTTGGAACTTTATACCATTCATCAGTAGCAGAATTTTGTGCACCATGCAACATTTACCTGGCAACCAGAGTAGTGTTGATGTGGTCAAGTCTTCTACCTCTTGCGAGGACTCTGGCTGCAGCATTCTGGACGAGCTGAAGCTTATTAGGGCTTTAGCTGGAACATTCAGCCTCAGGAAAAAATGACAACACAGGAAAAAAGCTGTGCATGCGCTCATGCGTAACTGTGTTGGGCTTCTAGACTGGAAAGCAAAGGAATGGCGACTTACAAATGCTGGCCAGTAAAGAACGATAAAGATGTGGAAAGAGAAAGACAGCAAGTCAGACAGGAGGAGACTGATGCTTTCAGGCTAGATTAATCCACCTGGCCCTAAGAGCCTGTAAGTCTGATGGCCCCATGTTGGTCCCCGACGTTCAGTAATTAACTGCACAGTGACTGGACTCTGCACCGAGGCATGGCAGCTAGCATATGGCTCCCCGGCATCCTAATTACTCTGGCTGGGAGCCACCATTTCCCCAGAGCTCAGGGAGTGCAGCTTGTGTTTTTCAGACATCGGTGCGTCTGAGGATATAACTTGCAATTCCATTTCAGCTTCCAATTCAATTACATTCAGAGAAAACAGTTTGTCATAATTCATAGTGCTTTTCAATTAGTCTTAATAGCATTCTCTGTAGCAATGTTGGGATGCACATTAATGTGCTTGCATATTGCTGTGGACATGATATTGATCATGGGACACACATAATGGAATTATAATGTTTTATCTTTTATTATCACTGTTATAGGGCACTGTGCTGAGCATGCATGGGTCTTTACTGAGTATTGTATCATTTGGGTAGCCACAACAAGAGTTCCTAACTGCCTCCAAACTTGCAAGTCACTCCCCAATGGTAGAACTGTCTGTCCAAATCAAGCTGTGCCTAATGACTCCTAACAAGCAGTGGTGGATGAAATAAAGCATGTAGTTGAGTTAAAGTAGAGATACCCAAGGTAAAATACTACTCCAGTAAAAGTAGAAGTCCCTCCCTTTAGACCTCCACTGGAGTAAAAGTAGGATTTACCTTCAAATGTACTTCAGTATGGAGAGTAACAGTAGCATGATTTATTATGGCTCCAATGTCCTATTATCATTTCTGGAATAAGACTCTTAATCAGCTCAGTTTAGGCGAAGAGACTCTAGTGTCTCTCAGTCCACCAGTCTTTAATAGAAGGTCATTAATTAGTCTGACACTGACGTATATTCAAATGATCATAAGCACAGAACACTGAAGGAGAACAGTTTCCATTAGCTAAAACTATAAAATAAGTTTAACAAGGAAAGTTTCAGTTTAAGATTTATTTGAAACTTAGTTACATTAAGTTTAAGTTCAATACAAACTTTAAACACAGGTTCTCAAATGAGTTTTCCTTTACTCAGTTGCATCTGTATTGCATTTACCCACAAAGTCAGGAACAATATGTTTTATCTGTTTATTAACCCCGTCCTGCTTTTCCTTGATGTTTCCAGGCCTTAAATAGACATATCCATGAGTAGGCTTGTTTTGTTTGGACATGTTACATTTTTACGAGCACATAAGCCAAAAGGAACAACAGATTTAGCCATAATGTAGTGGAGTAAACAGCAAGATATTAAGCTTTAAAATGTAGTGGAGTTAAAGTAAAAAGACCCCCAGAATGGAAATACTTCAGTAAAGTAAAGATACACGAAAAAAATCACTGTTAAAAAGCAATAGTAGAAACAGGCTTCTGGAGGCCTTTCTGTTATTTTGACCATCAGTCATTTTCTAAATATATACATACATACAAACACGACTAGGATTCACGAGGGGAAAACAGGGTCAGAACTAACAAAGGGAAAAACAGCAACAGAGACTTCACAAACAGCCGGGGCAAACCGAGGAGTCTTAATACAAGTCCTAATGGGTTTCAGATTGGTCTCAGGTGTGGGAGTGGGTGGAGCCAGGGTGGAGCAGGAAGAGCTGTGCTATGACATGAAGTAACCAGAGGGGGCATGAACAGGGACAAGCAGACTGATAGACAGACAGACAGACAGATGTGACACCTGTAGCCCGGCAGTCGTCTGCAAATGGTGCTGGCACTATATACTATATATCAACAGGATGATTGATATATATATATATATATATATATATATATACCAATGATGCTGACACTAACAGGATGATAGATAGATAGATAGATAGATAGATAGATAGATAGATAGATAGATAGATAGATAGACAGATGCACAGAATGCACAATGCCAGATGTCAGCTACAATGCAGACTGTCATAGTAAAGTTTGGTAGAGGAGGGATTATGGTCTGGGCCTGTTTTTCAGGGTTTCAGTTCAGCTCATGCTACAGCATTTTAAGGACATTTTAGACAATTACATTCTTCTAAGTTTAAGGTAGTAGTTTGGAGTATCGCAATGGCATCATGTAGCAATATACTTCCAGTTCTAGAATTTTATCTATATCATTCAGCCCCAACGCCAGTGCAACAAGACATGACTGCCTGTCTGAACAAGCCTAATCTAAGTCAGAGATGCTGTTCTCACTTAAGCAACACTAGACTGTGTTGGGAGCTGTAGAGGCACACCAGGATACGACTCTTTCGGAGTGTGGAGTTGAGAAAAGGAACACCCCTGTGGATAATGATAACCCTGCTTTGATTTGTGCAGACGCAGGGGCTGTTGTTACGGCCCCCTGAGCCAAAGAATATCAAGAGCACCATGTTGTATAGACAGGAGATGAGAAAAGACCAGCACAGCCAAAACCAGAGATCAAAAGAAGAAGAGATGGCCTGCAATGTTTGTGGACAATGAAAGACAACGCCTACGGATAATAAAACCTCTGTTCCGCTTGTACTTCTGCAAGACTTCGTTCTTTTGAACTCGACAACTTCTGTTCAGTCACTGACGTGAAGGGAATGCATTTCCTGAAGCAAATCAGTAATAATTCATTTTAACATGACCATTATTTATCTCTAAAAACATGATATGAGCTCTCTGCACTCCTTATAACCTCAGGGTGAATGGGTGGAGCTAAACTACTCGGGGCTGCAGGCTGGTGCAACAACATTTTGGGGGTGCAGGGGCTCAAGGGGAAAACAAGACCTGGACATGAATTAAATTTGTGTCCTGTGTCACACTTCTGGGTTCTCCTTCTCCCTTCATTGACTCTATGAAATTGAAGCTTTAGCCCAAGTTCTCCCAGGAAGACTCCAATGCTATGTCCCTCATTCATTCATTACTCTGGCCAATCGCAATGCGCCACCTGTCTTTAAAAGAATTCAACTTGTGCTGTTTCTATGCTCTCCTTCCTCTCCCCCACCACCTGTTTGGCCCCGTTTCTGTTGTCCAAGGAGTGGGCTCCCCACCTGCTGTCCATATCCGGCTGGATCTGCAAGGGTCCGAAAGCTTCAAGACCTGGGCCCAAGATGGGGCCTATGCCAAAGACATCATGTTTGCCTTTTGTGTCTTTCTGGCAGAACTACACTTCCCATGATTCCCATAGTTCTGATGAGTGTAGATGGAATTAAATCCATTTACTCAGTCAGGTGCACTGGCAAGGGTAATCAGGCATGAATATAAAATGGACAACTAATTAGAGCATGCTTTCCAGGTGATACGGGCAGCATCCTATCAGAATTCATTTCAGTGCACTGCAGTGCAAAGAGGTTTAGAATGGAGGAGACTAAAAGATTGCCCTAGATGAGCATGCATATATTTGACCTGGCTAGTGGCCAGCCTGTACAAACAACACTGAATTCAGTAAAATGGCCTTTAGGAAAAGAACCTGTGCTGATAGTCTAACTATTTTGGGAAAAGGTTGACCCTGGAGCTGACCTTGTTTTTATCTTCTCTCGGGAGACAATGTTTCTTAATGAGGCCTCAGCAGGACAACAGAAAGAACAGATAGGGGTTTAAACAATAAGCTTAGATAGACCTAGACAAAGCATTCAACTACAGTGCAGTCATAATGAAAGTACATTTTTGCCTGCTTGGGCACAGTTGTGGAATGAAAATGGTCTTCCCCGGATCAGCATCTGCAAACCTACCAATTGTGAAAAATGGGTGGACAAAGGTAGGTGAGCATTAAGGGAGCATTAAGGCCATTATATTGTAATTGACTGACCAAATCCCATGTTCACTTATAGGCTGTTTATTATGGACATGCTCGGTATTTGTGGAGTCATATGTATATTGCTGAATGACTGAGCAATACTGTGTTTTAGGAAGTATGGATCACCTTGTATGCTAATTCTACATTTACAATACATTTACATTTATGGCATTTAGCTGATCCTCTTATCTAGAGCAACGTACAAGGGTAATAAGGTTACAGGTAGGCCAATGGAGTCTTGCCCAAGGACTCTTATTGGTGTAGCATGGCATAGTCACCCCGAACAGGAATCCAATCCCAGTCTCCCACATGGTGTGATAGCACCATGGTATGTAGTGGCCACACCAACCACAATTCTAGGCACTAACTGACTGCTATTTGCATAAATAGCTAATAACCATTTAACAAAAATGGCTAAAATGGCAATAACTGGTTGAAATAGCCTGTTGATTTACCTAATTCCCTCTCAAGATATGATTATTATTGACTATTTTGCTTCTCCTAGAACACCTAGTTTCGTACCCTGGTCCTGGAATACCCCTGTCCTACAGATTAGTATTTTCTCCAGTCTAAGTGGGTCAAGTATATTAAGAGCAAAGGAAGTGACAGCATATGCAAGGGTATCCCAGGAGCAGGGTTGTTAACCTTCTCCTGCAAATGCAAATCCTACATTTACAACGGAGGACGGTAAAACAGACCAAAAGGTTACCTAATATTCATTCATCTTCAAAGCTGCTTATTCTTCTAGATTGCAGGTGTATTAAAGCCTATCCCAGCTCTCATTGGGTAGGCAGAAAAACACCCTGGTCAGGCTGCCAGCACAACACATCACAAGAAACCCACACAGACACAGTGAGAACTCCAGGGCCTTGGATGCTCGAGTCAGGAATCGAACCCAGGCCCTTCTTGCTGTGGGGTAACAGCACTATCCACTATGCCACGATGCCATGTGATAGTCTTGACTTATTCATATGTACACCCCCAACCAAAATGGTGGACTATGTGCAGAAATGTACTATTCCAGTCTGTGTAGGAGATCTCAGCTCTTTGCATACCTGTTTCAAGGAGCCAAACTGTCAGCAGGCACAGGTGATATTCATCTTTGAACAAGGCTGAAATTGGCTTCCTACTTGCCAACTTCTTAATCGAATGTTCCACCCCAAGAAATTCCACAAAACAAGCTGGTGAACAGGAAGTCAACACAGCTGATACACCTTCAATTCAGAGTTGCTGGTTTGCTCTGCACAACTTCTCCAAATCTTGAACAATATCGAGCAGCTTGGCTCAGTGTTTAACACTGAAGAGACTGAAGAGAGGAGCAGTTCCACCTTTATTAGCATCACAACCCCAACAGCAGCCTGTAAGTAGCAGCCATGCTGTGTGATTTCGTCCACTTTTAGCCAGATCATCTAAATGGAAAGTTTCATAGTGAGCTAATAGCTTTCATCAACTGTCGTTGTTATTGTCAATGTTACAAGCCCAGAAACCACTGATACGAAAAAATATCTAGGGTCTAATTAACCCATCCTGGCCCAGACTGTAGCAAAGACACACTTCCCCTACGTGTTGAGACATGAAAACAAATCAAGGACCCACCGAGAGACCAACTCACCTGCAGTTTGAGTCTCCGAATCACCTCAAAAGGGAGCGCCAGCTTAGTCCATGAGCCTGTGGTTGACCAGCTCAAGCAGTGTTCATGACAGCATTCAGGTTTTATAGGCTGATGAAAGGGGCACCCCAAAAGAAAGGCATTGTCCAGGGTAGAAATGCTGTCCCAAAACGCAGGGTTTGAAACACCACCATTTCCCACTCTTGCACCAGCCCCCCCGATTCCGGCTGAGCCCACAGTGATTGGCTCCCATGTGGTTCCAACGTGAAAGTCATTATCTGCCCCTAGCCAATAGCTTCCCTGACAGTCAAGGTCAAAAGTGATGGTAGCTAGAATAGGTAACATTGGCTACTAGGAAGCTCCAAGTAGCAGGCATAGCTAACTAAACAGTATGATGTCTAACTTCACACTGAGATTCATTGTATTTTAATTTCTATTTTGATCTGTCACTGCATTGTGATCAGTGTCAGTGCCTCACTGTGAACCAGCCAATCAGAGCAGAGCTCATCAGATTATTCATGATCTAACCAAATAAGGGATAACAGCTTGTTTCCTTGTAGCTCCCAAATCATAGAGTGTAAATGTGCATGTAAAACCACATCTGGTCACAAAACCTCTATGTAGCGAACAGTTAAACATACTGAGTCAATGCATTCTATGGGTCTCCTTCAATCCAAAAAGTGTTCTTTGGACCAATGCATAGAAGAACCATCTTAGGTTCCCTATAGAACCTTTAAATATGTCAGTAATTATGCATTTTAGACCATGCAGAAATTCACCCATGCTAGCTGTTGGCTTCTATAGTGCAGCCCGCACCTGAACATTCAGTATCCCAGATGGATGGAATCTACAGGTTTGGTGTGAACCTCCCAAAGTTGCAATCTGTTTGCTGTGCTGGCAGTCGGTGCTCTAGTTGGGGCACATCTATTACACAAGCAAGCGTACAAAAATGAAAAAGGGACTTTTCCTCTCTTCCTTGCTCTGGCTTTGGGCAATACACAAAAAAAAAGGTTTTCAGTGAAGCATGCGCCCTAACTTTCTACGCAATGGCTAGTCAGCAGAGGCTGAAAAGTAGGGGCTGTAAATTATTGTGCAGGGTGCAGGGAAATGCCACAGGGGCTAGAATCATGAAGATGGTGAGGAACAGAGGGAACATGTAGCATAATGGAATTCTGTCAGTTCTACACCCTTTAATTATCGGTAAGCCTCAGTTTTGCTCTTTCAGGCATTTCTTTTCTTGTGTCTTTCATGCCCTTTTATATCTGAAGAATATGAAAAATGCATTACAGGACTTTGGGGAACGGAGCTTTTTGGTTGCATTATAGTCACATTGTCTCTTTGTAGCACAGTCCAAAATTAACTGGAGAGCTACACAGTTTCTGTACCTTAGGCTCTGTAGTGGAGCATATTGCATTGGAAAGAAAGCACTATTAAAATGCTAAATGAGCTGATGAGTGGATTACTGGTGGTGACCCACAGGCATCACCAAATGACTGCTATCATTGCTTTCTCTCTTGTTTTCTTGAAAAAATAAGGTTTCTTGTGAGCGAGGCCATAACAGAGTCACTTTTGGGTCCCTGAAAAACCTTTCAGTTTACGTTCTTTAAAAGATTCAATTGAAAACACTTCCTTAAAAAGCCTCTATGGACCTAAAGTGGTTCATCTATGGCATAGCTCAAGTCCTTTTTGGCACCTTGTTTTTTTAAGGAATTATTAACCCAGACCAATTTCCCTGTAAAGCTAAATTATGAGGAATAGCATTGATTGAACAGCTCATTCGAAATTTTCTTATTGTGACAAATAGGTCACTTGTAAGGTCAAAATACCAATGTAACATATACAACACAACAACCATTTTGTACCTTGTATTTCATCCTTTTGTTCTAGAAATGGGGTCAGAATGAGTGTGTATCTAACATACACTCATCATCAAAAGAATTGTTGCCCCCAGAAGGAAGTGTCTAATAGTAATCATATTGGGAAGGAAGATAAAGGTTACCAGGAACAATAAATGATGATGAATTTAGACTGATATGGGCAATATTTATTGAGCTACACATACAGGAGTAGTGTCTCTCAGAATGGCGTCGGGCCAGACGTCTCAGTATGGAGTTGTAGAGGTTCCTGAGGGTGTCCTGTGATAATCCATCCCATGCAGCTTGAATATTCTCACACAGTTCCTGCAGATTGTGTGGTAGGGGTGGAGGTGAAGTGACATCAGGGCTTCTGGACGTGTGACATGTAACAACAAACCGTTCATCCTGCCGCTGACCACGGTGCCTCCACACATGGATCTGTTGGTTGTCTCCACCAAGACAAAAGCGGGACTCATCTCTGAAGATGACCCGCTGCCACTTCATGACAGTCACTTCATGGCAGTCTGGCACAACACCATTTCAGGCTTTGGTGATGTTGACGTGGTGTGAAGGGCAATCGTCGTAACGGTCTGTGTGTATGTAGTCCCGCATCATCCAGCTGTCTCCCAATGGTTCTGGCACTAACAGGAGGACTCATGGAGGGCATCACTGCATGATGAATGTCCGTAATCATGGCTGTTGGGTCAGTCAGGTACAGCGATAAGGCCCGTCCTTGCTTGCGTCATGTGTGTATAAAACACAAAGTCAGACCTACCCACCAAGTTTCATTCCGTGATTCCTTCTGGGTGCAACTATTTGTGCAAGACTATTGCTAATGGTTCACCACACAATATCGTCAAAAAGAGTCATCAGCAGGGATAGATTGCGGTCCAGACTGCGTCCTCATTTTTAAATGAGGCAGCAGTTTTTAAATGAAGCTGGCTAATTAAGCTCCGAATAATCTAATCAAATCTGCATTTAATCTTGGCATTTGATTGTACTGTGAAATTATTTTTTTTATATTACATTTCCAATACCAGGGGAAAATCAACATCACTATATTGAAAGGGACATGAAAATGCGGAAATCTCTCAGCTGTTACTTTTTTGGGGAGTGGAGATGAGAGATAGTTGGCAAGCCTTTTATCTGGTGACAGCATGGAGCACAGCATGCATTCAAACTTTGGTAAGAAGCAAATCAATAAGCACTTTGAACCTCTGTATCTCAGCTGGAGACTATTGGAAATATCTGGGAATGCTGAGAATTTCACATTTATGTAGCCTGAATGGCTTGAGAAGTGAGACAGTGATTGATGAGTGGGAGGGGCTAAAAGGGAAATCGCTGAACAGGCTGGGGGCATTCACGATGTACTCTTCCTTTCTTTTGCTTTTTCCATATATTTATGGCCTTTAAATCTGCTCTGGTTCCTGCATTGATCATCCACACTAGGATGTGCAAAGTAATGAATTAAGACAACCAGTGCCGGCTCTACCTAAGGAGCAGCATTAGCAGCTGCTTAGGGCCCCATGGCCACAAGGCGGCCCCCCAACAACTTCTGGGTTTTCAATGTATTGCACTGTACTGTAACTGTGGTGGCCACACGTCCGGTTTTTCAACTCTCAGTATGGCGCAATACCTGGACGGATGGTATTTAAAATGTTCACTCGTGAACAATATTATGTGTGCCATTGGCTCACGTCAGTGTCAGAAGACATGCCTTACATTTCATTGGTTTACCAAGGTCATGTGGCGTCGTGACTTGCCTACCGGCTATTTGCAGGTCAGCCCTCTAAATGCTAAGCTCCCGTCTGACGATCATTTATGTCATAAGCAATCATTTATGTGTTAAGGTTATGATTATAATTCTGTTCTAGTATTGTGCCTGACCCCCTCCCCCCTCCCCCCTCCTTTATGATGTCCTCCTTTTGCAGGTGGGATGGCCTCCTTTTTGGGGTTATGAAAGTGGCCACCCTAACTGTAACACTGTACCAATGTGTTGTAATATGCTTGAGTGAGGGTTAGAAGGCATTTGAACCAAAACACTGACAGGCAAAAAAATAAGAGATGAAGAAGAACAGCTGAAAGATGAAGGTATGTTATGCCTTACGTTTTGGTACGTAGTTGCACTACAAGAAGTGGTGGATCAGGTATTTGCCTAACCAAGCACGTTCAGTTTGGACAGGCTGTCTGACTGCTTCAGCTTCACACAACCCAACATCTTTCTCTGTTAAAATAAATTAATCTGGTTAATCCAGGTTTAGATACTCAGGCTGGTTAATCCAGGTTTACATACTCAGGCTGGTTAATCCAGGTTTACATACTCAGGCTGGTTAATCCAGGTTTAGATACTCAGACTGTGACTAATACAAATTTAGTCTTAGTCTGTGATTAGCCCAGTTTTAGATACTTATGCTGTGGTTAATCCAGGTGTAGATAAGCAGACTGTGATAAATCCAGGTTTAGATACACAGGCTGTGATTAATCCAGGACTAGACACTCTGACTAATCCAGGTTTAGATACTCAGGCTGGTTAATCCAGGTTTAGATACTCAGGCTGTAATTAATCCAGGTTTAGATACTCAGGCTGTGCTTAATACAGGTTTGATAATCAGTCTGTGATTAATCCAAGTTTAGATGCTCAAGGCGTGACTATTCCAGGTGCAGATTCTCAGAGTGTGATTTAGATACTCAGGCTGTGATGAATCCAGGTTTAGATACTCAGACTGTGATTAACCCAGGTTAAGATACTCAGGCTATGAATAATCCAGGTTTAGATATTCAGGCTGGTTAATCCAGGTTTAGATACTCAGAGTGTGATTAATCCAGCTTTAGATACTCAGGCTGTTATTAAGCCAGGTTTAGATACTCAGAGTGTGATTAATCCAGGTTTAGATAATCAGGCTGTGATTTTATGTAGACAGCTTGTGGTCATCAGTGTATTTAATTAGCCTTTCATTTTACAGTATGTCAGCTTGCAAGAGCTGCAAGGGATCCTGAATAGTGCTCCCAAACAGATCGAGGCAGGCCTGCAGACAACAGTGAAATCTCTTTGAGACTGCACAGATCTTACTTACAGAGGTAGAAAGATGGGTCTTCAAACAGAATGTAGAAACATTTCAAGTAGGGACGGACCTGACGGAAAGGAGTACACTCTTCCGCAGGGTTGGAGCTGGAGCAGAAAAGGCACAGTAATGAGCGACGACTCTCCCTTAGACCTCAGCCTCGACCGTGGAATATTTAAGCATGGCTTATCAGACCTAAGAGACCGAGGAGTGGAATAGAGACACAGGAGTTCATAAATATAATGAGGAGCCACAAAGTGTCTTTAAAACCCACAATAAAACTTCAAACAGGAAGAGAGTGCAGAGAGATCAGAGCAACGGCGATATCGGCCCTCTTCCTGGTGCCAGTCCAAAGCCTTGCAGCTGCATTTGGAACCATCTGGAAACATGATCACATGTGACTGATTAATTACCATATGAATGAGTCACAGTAATGTAGTAGCGATGAGATGAATGCATGGAAAACCTTAAATGAGAGAAAGGGCTGGTAAAGGTGTGAAAAAGAGTGATTAGGCTGCTTTATCAGTCCCAGGTAGTTGCTATGAGCTGCTGCACAGTTACTGCAGTATTTAGGTGGTTGTATAGGTGTTGATGAGTGGTAGTGATGGTGTTCCAGGGTGTGGCTAGGTGGTTTGCTTGGTATCCCAGGTATTTGCTTGCATGTTGGTAGGTGGCTGTGGTTCCCCACATGATTAATAGGGTGTTGCTGCTGACACTGTCAACATGACAAACTTTAGCACACCGTTCATTTCCACAGGTAAAGAAATAGACATTTCACGTAGACTGTACAAACACCATACACTACCAGTCAAAGGCTTAGATACGGCTACTCACAGCATGTTCTCCTTATTTTTAACTTAATGCTTTACTTTAGAATAAAAGTGAAGACATCAAAACATCTATAAAACAGCACTCATGGAATTATACAGTCCACCTTAAACACCTCCAAAATGGAACTTTACAGGAGGATAAAACAGCTTTCTTAACCTGCAGTGGAGGCTGATATAACATACAACTGATATAACCATAATACTGTGACCCATCAAGAGTATATGTGGTATATCAGGACATCTCATCAGTTGGAGCTGTTAAGTGTAAGCCTGTAGAGTCTTTAAGATAAACCATCAGACCAAATATAACAGAGTGTTGATGTTTAATAAACTATGGCACATGTTAGTGGACAGAAATTACGAGGAGGCAGAAGAGGAAAAGAAGAGACCACTGAATAACAATTACTAAAAACTTTAGTTTAATATTTAAAGTAAAGCATTCAATTTAGCTGTTTAAATTAATTTATTTATAACCCATTGACCAAATTATCCAATTTCTTACCCCTACTTTTGGAAACATTTAGAATATAAGACATTTTTTGTACCCCAAATTGTCACATGGGGTCAAGATGAGGAGGCAGCATGCAAGCACAAGGATTTAATGAACAGAACAAATAAGACAAAACAAAACCAAAGAAACCAAAAACACTAAGAAACACTGAACCAGGTTACAAAAACAACAGACATGAGGACAAACGACCGACATGGAGACAAAACACCAAGCAAGCACAAAAAGAACCACAGAGTATAAGTGAACAAAGACTAACAAGGAACACCTGGGAAGGGGCGGAGCTACAAACTAGGGACAGGTGAGAGGACTGACAAGGGGCGGAGACAGGAGGAGCAATTACCAAAACAAACAGAAGCACATGGAACAGGACAACAAAAGGCACATGGAAGTGACAAGAAACAGAAAACCAGAGAAAACAGACAAACATGGGCAAGACAAGTCAGGATGTGACACAAATGTTCTCATTATGTTTAAAACAAGCCAAAGTATCTGCCAATATAGCCTTAAAATGTAAAACTAGTAAAACATGCTTGGAAATAAGTATAAATAAAACATTAATTATCTTAAAAAAAATCTTACAACAATTTTAAATAATAACTGCACCCAGAAGGAAGTGTGGGATTGCAGTGCTATTGGGAAGGAAGATAAAGGTTACCAGGAACAATAAATGATGATAAATTTAGACTGATATGGGCAATATTTATTGAGCTACACATACAGAAGTAGTGTCTCTCAGTATGGCGTCAGGTATGGAGTTGTAGAGGTTCCTAATGGTGTTCCGTGATAATCCATCCCATGTCGCTTGAATATTCTCACACAGTTCCTGCAGATGTTGCGGTAGGGTTGGAGGTGGACTGACACCAGGCCTTCTGGACATGTGACATGACAACAAACTGTTATCTTGCCGCTGACCATGGAGCCCCCACGCACGGATTCATTGGTCATCTCCACCAAGACAAAAGTGGGACCCATTGCTGAAGATGACCCGCTGCCATTCTGAGACACTCCATTGCAGTCTTTGGTGAAGCTGACATGGTGTTTAGGACAGTCGTCGTAACGGTCTGTATTTATGTAGTCCTGCATTGTGCAGCCGTCTGCCAATGGTGCTGGCTCTAACAGGATGACTGATGGAGGACATCACTGCTAATGTCTGCAATCAGGTCTGTTGGGTCAATCAGGTACAGCGATAAGGCCCATCCTTGCTTACGTCACATGCGCATTTCTCACAGTGTCAAATCTACCCACCAAGATTCATTCCTGTTGGTTGATTCCTTCTGGGTGCAACTTTTGTTTTTTCATGGCTATAAGATCATTTTACTGGCCAAAGAGTCATTTCTGGCCCTATCAGCTGCCGAGGTGATGTTAGATATATCCGATCAGATTTTTCTAGTCATCCTGCAGGTTAAGTTCACTGCAGTAGCAGCACTCTTATGCAGGTAGAGATTCTCAGTTTATGACAGTGATTCAGTGAGATGGTGTTGTTCAGTGTGTGGGCTGAGACACCTATTCACATCTCACAATGTGGATAATGATGTCAAAAGCAGCCGAGTTTCCGTACAAACTTCCATAACGACTCATGGCTGTCCACACTTTTGATTAGCAATGGATGTCTTGTTACACCACAGTCCTCCGGGATACGGTTTATTTATGCCGACTTTCAAGTTTCGAGTGAATTGTCCTCAGTGTTGCATACGAGTGTCTGTGTCACTGCAGAGGAAAGATTCCCAGAAGGAAGGATTAGCATGCTAAATATTGGATTAGCAACAGCGCTGCATCAGAGCAGTGCTGCCTGCAGTCTCAGCTATCATCTGCCTCTCATCCCTCATTACGACATTAGAGAGGCTTCTGGGATGACACACGCCTTTGTAAGAATGCCAGTTTCCTGTTCATAGCGCAGCGCTGCGGTTTACAGAATGAAGCTAGCACTGTTGGTGTGCTATGACTTGGATGCTAAGTGATGGTATCAAAGCTCATTAGCCTCTTTAAAGTGTTGGTAGCGCTCCAAAAACTAAGAGGCACTTTTGGAACGGCTATGAAAGCGTGGCTAGCATCTCCTGCCGGAGTTTGAGTATACACCTCGGGCTCACATATGGAGCTGGCAGAAGTTGAGAGTGACCTGAGCTGCCTTTGCTGCAGTGGTTAGATGCCAGGGGTTTGCATGAAAACAGCTTTGTGTATTAATTGGTTTGGCTATTGTGATGCTAGGTACTGGTGGTAAACTGAAGGCATGGGAATGAAGTTTTCATATTTCAAGGCTGCCTTTGTTAATGCAACAGCAGGTCGTTCGTATGTGGGGTATATGTTTATTTTGGGCTACGGTTGGGCAGTGACAGATGGTGGGATTCCCCAGGTATCAACTTTCAAAAAAAAAAAAAAAAATCACTCAAATTCAGACTTTAGAGTGAGACTTTTTGTTCGTTCACTGGATATCTCCACTAAATTGTGTAATATAGCATCAATAGTTTAACAGTTACTAGGCTGCTTATTACTACTTTATTACATCATTACTACATTATTATAACATTATCCATTCACTTGTTTAAAATAGGTATATTAAGACAAGCCAAGACAAGACAAGATAGCCTTTTATTATCCCACATGGGTAAATTTGCATCATTACAGCAGAATATACAGTAAGCAGATACAGAGCAAGAGGTAGACAAAAGCGTAAGTTGTACAAAAATCAAAATATAATAAATGATAAAAATAAATAAGGCAAAAAAAAAGAATAAATACAATAAGAAACGATACAAATTTACAATTTTTCATGTGTAATTGCACAGATATATATTGCACATTTACTAAAAGGTATTACACAGATATTGTATAGATATTGCACAGTTATGTTCTCTTATCCACTTAGTTCTCTTATCCATCACAGTAGTGATGTTGGCAGTCAGTACAAGATGTATACAGGTGGTATACAGGTAATGAGGTGCAGCAGCAAATATTGCACAACAATTGGGTCATATTGAATATATAGATAGATATGGGTGCATATAGTGTGTTTTGAAGTATCTATAGGATACTAAAATATTATTTTTAATTTCATCTAACATATTGTAATATAAATAATATAAAATACTGTATTTTTAAGTGTACTAGTCAATTTTAATGTCTACTTTAAGGCATACTAAGGCATACTTGTCTATTTGTCTATTTGTCCTTATTTGTCTATTTGCACTACACTCTCTCTCTCTCTCTCTCTCTCTCTCTCTCTCTCTCTATATATATATATATATATATATACACATCATCAAAATAGTACTTGCACAAATAGTTACACCCAGAAGGAACCAACAATAATGAAACTTGGTGGATGTGTTTGACATTGTGAGACCTTATCAGGCCTTATGACTGTACCTGACTGACCCAATAGCCCCAACTGCAGACATTCAGTGAGCAGTGATGTCCTCCATGTATCATCCTGTTAGTGCCAGCACCATAGGCATACGGCTTCACGATGCAGGACTACATGCACACAGACCTTTACAACGACTGCCCTTAACACCACGTCAGCGTCGCCAAAGACTGCAATGGTGTTGTGCCAGAGTGTCATGGNATATATATATATATATATATATATTTATACACATATTCTTGTAACTGCACTGGAGAAGGAGCCTGACCGTGTTTCGTTATACTGTGCAACCCTGTGCTGGTATAATGACAATAAAGTTGAATTGAATTGAATATACTGTAACGAAATACTCTTGAATGCATGTGTGCCTTAAAGCAACAATACATAACAATTTTACTATAAGAAATTAGCTTTAATGTATGAAATATATATTTCAGGTGTAATAACAAATGATAAAATTAACTTACTAAATGCATTTCATGTATCGTTAAGTATCTACAAAACAGTAACTTTACAGGGAAAGGTCTTTACTTTTAATGTAAGTTAATTTTTTGTTAGAAGCAATTTTGGAGCGTTTTATCATGACACTTTTTGCACAGCTGTTTGACTCAAATTATACAAAATAAAAAAACCTACAAACTGCAAAAAATAAAATAAATAAAAATAAAAAAGTTCAGTGGTTTCAAAATAATACAACTGATATTGCTAATTCACCGGCTGATTTTTACTATTTGTAAATTTATACTGTTTGCAAATGAAGTGTTGTTTAATGAGTGCCATATAAAATGTATAAAGTATATATATAGGGCTTAAAGTGTGCTTCACTTTACATAGACGTGTTTTACGAGGGGGAAAAAAATTGTGGTATTGAATGAGGACTACAGCACTAGATAAAGCATTAATAACAAGAGAACTCTGCAAACTACATTTTATAACATACTACATTTTATAACATAGTAATAAGCAGTGTTGTGCTTAGTGGTAGTTAGCGTGGTACGTTAGTTACCAGCTATTGGCTTGATAAGGCTTAATAAGAGTCTCATAAAAGACACCTTAAACATTCAAAAGATTATGATGCATAATAAGCAAATTACCGTACATTGGAAAATTCTTATATCATTTTAGTTACCGTCTTAACGCATTTGACTTGATGAGTTTGAATTAGTATGGCTTAATAAGAGCATAATAAAGAACACATGTTCAAAAGTTTATGATGTGTATGACACAAACATGCTCTGGGTAGAATGCCTTTAGAGGGACTTATAATGTCCTCACATACTGAAGTGCTACCATTATTGCCTCTCAGTTTTGTAGGTGCCTCAAGTCTCTGTGGTTCAGAGCTCCCTAAGTTCTATGAAGCAAAAATTGTTGAAGTTAAATGGTTCTGTGTCAGGTAGGTCTGTGGGGGGTGGGCTGCAAAGCTCTATGCCATGGCTCTAATGGAATATTCAGTCCATTTATAAAATGCAGGTTCACCCTGTCTGTCATGGCCATTCAGCGTCACTGTATGTCCCTGAATCAGGGACTTGACTCAGCATTGCAAGTTCACATCTTACCATCAAAACCTCATTTTATAAAAGGGGGGTTTTATTATACACTGATCGTCAAAAATATGGTTGCACCCAGAAGGAAGTGTCTGATTGCAGTGCTATTGGGAAGGAAGATAAAGGTTACCAGGAACAATAAATGATGATCAATTTAGACTGATATGAGCAATATTTATTGAGCTACACATACAGAAGGGCCACCATATTTGCTAACCCAACATGCCAGACGTCTCGGCATGGAGTTGTAGAGGTTCCTAATGGTGTCCTGTGATAATCCATCCCATGCATCTTGAATATTCTCACACAGTTCCTGCAGATTTTGCAGTAGGGTTGGAGGTTGGAGTTGAAACCAGGCCTTCTGGACGTGTGACACGTAACAACAAACTGCTCATCTTGGTGCTGACCACGGTGCCTCCACACGCAGATTTGTTGGTCGTCTCCACCAAGACAAAAGCGGGACTCATCACTGAAGCTATAGTCTGAGTCACTCCATGACAGTCTGGCATGACACCACTGCAGCATTTGGCAACACTGTCATTGTGTTAAGGGCTGTCGTCAAAGTGTTCTGCATGCATGTAGTCCTGCGTCGTGCAGCCATCTGCCAATGATGCTAGCATTTACAGGATACCTCATGGAGAGTGTTACTGCTTGGTGAATGTCCGCAATCGTGGCTGTTGGGTCAGTCAGGTACAGTGATAAGGCCCGTCCTTGCTTACGTCACACGTGCAGCCGAGCGTGAAACTTGAATCATTTGCATGTCTCATGATGTCAAACCTACACACCAAGTTTCATTCCTGTTGGTGGATTCCTTCTGGGTGCAACTATTTGTGCAACTGTTCTATTAAGGATGAGTATATTAGTAAGATCCTGGTGGGTGTAAATACATCACCCCCTATATTTTGCCTGTAAATGTGGAGCTGCTCCAGGGCACTTCGTACAGACTGTGACTACACCGCCTATGTGCTGATAAACTCACATCCATAGTTAAACCCTTACTTAACTCCCCTGCTTCCCACCCTCTCCCTTTTAAGTGCATGTTCCAGCCACCTACATGCAGCACATTAATGTCAGGCCCACAGCGAATAGGAACAGCTCTGCACTTTGTTCTCCTGATTTGGTCCAGGTCAGAAGCTTTTGTGGGCTTGTTCCATTTCACTCCATATTACAACACAATGGATTCATTAACGGTAAAATGAGACTAGCAAATTTGCACCAGAGATTTATTTGATGGCGTGCCGTTTCAAAAGGACATGGCCAACAGGTTTCTTTGAAAGCAGGGTCATGTGAGTGTAGGGAACTGAATGTTTTACAGGTATTGTTGTGATGGTGTCTGGTATGGGTCTGGCTCCCCTCCCCCGCTGCTAAGCTTCTTATTGAGGTCCTTAGCTCTAGGCACTGTGGAACAAATGGTAGATGTAGCTCCTATCATTCCTAAAGGAGCCATAGTTTCTCTGCACACATTCTGCATTGATCTCCAGCTGCTGTCTGTTCAAAGCCGATATTAACCTCTAGCTATGAGGTCTAAGACCCTTTGCTGCCTTCTGACCGACCTGACACTGTCCAAATGCAACTGCATGCACATATGCCAAACTATACTATACACTACTTCTGTCTACCTATCTATCTACACTTGTCCTCAAAGGACTAGTTGCACCCAGAAGGAATCCATGCACAGGAATGAAACTTGGTGGGTAGGTTTGACATTGTGAGACATGCGAATGATTCAAGTTTCATGCTCGGCTGCACATGTGACGTAAGCAAGGACGGGCCTCCAGAAAGTCTCTCGTTGTGGTTGTTTTGGCCAACAGAGGGGGCTGCTGCTATCTGCTACCCACTTGGTCACCTTTTTCAGCCGTCCATATATGACATATGGCATATGCTGATAGAAGCTGTATCTGTGACTCCAGAAGTGGAGCTAGCCCAGGGGTGTGTTTAGGGTCTGGCTATTGGACTGTAGCCACAGGTCTCTATATGATATGAATATGAATTATGGGATCATACAACCACTGAATCCCAGCAATGTACCCCTGCTGTCCTAGAGTACAACAGCATGCCATACAGTCAATTTTTTTTCATTTAATAGGTTAAAAAAATGATATTTGAATAATACACTCATCGTTAATAGAACAGTTGCACAAATAGCTGCACCCGGAAGGAAAACCGCAACAGGAATGAAACTTGGTGGGTAGGTTTGACATTGTGAGACATGCAAACGACTCAAGTGCATGTGACGTAAGCATGGACAGGCCTTATCACTGTACCTGACTGACCCATTCAGCGAGCAGTGATGCCCTCCATGAGTCATCCTGTTAGTGCCAGCACCATAGGTAGACAACTGACTTTAACACCACATCAACGTCGTCAAAGACTGCAGTGGCGTTGTGCCAACAAATCCATGTGTGGAAGCACCGTGGTCAGCACTAAGATGAACAGCATTGCAATTGCAATCCAACACTTCCTTCTGGGTGCATCTATTCTTTTGATGATAAAGGGTATCTATCTATCTATCTATCTATCTATCTATCTTCCTGCTTAAGTTAGTTAGCTACTTTTCACTTACCTATTAATATTATGTTGAATAACGTCTCAGTAACGTCTACCATCCTTGGCCCTGAAAAGACATTTTCCCATATTCTTTAATGTTGTATACAGTCAAATCTAATGCTAACATTTCACCAACAGTTTTGTCATTTGTCAAGTTTTGTCATTCATCATCTTTGGTGCAATAAAACTCATGTCTGGTAGAAGTGTTGGTTGTAACGGCAATCAGAAGTCAACGGTCAGTTCACCCCACGGTTTGGACATCATTGTTTGATAAAATGGGAAAAGAGCAACACAATGCATAAGGCTAGTATTCTTTTCATTTATTCTGGACAGACAGAGTAGATAGTCTGTCAGATGCTAGTTGGCTTCAGCTTAAGCTAAGCCTAGCATGTCATGTTGCTAATTGCTAATGGCTTACAGCTTAAGTTCTTTTCAGGTGCAACTCATGCTTGTGAAATGTCTACATTACATTTATTAGTCTTTTCATGTGGGCTACTGAGTATACGACTACATGCTCCAGACTGTATCATTCGTATCATGACAGTTTGGAATAAGGATACATGTACAGTTACACTACTCCTAATTGGAATGTGTGTACATTTGAGCTAACTAGTTTAACCTGAAATAATTCTTGATTTGGGACCCAAAGTATTATCAATATCATCCATAATGCCGATAAAAGAAAATAAGAAAATAACCAGAATACTAGTAGTTTTTGCACATGGCAGTCCAGTGGGCATACTTATTTTATATGCAAATTGGGTCAATGACAAATAAGGTTTTTAAAAAACGACGCATGGTGTGCATTTTTATGTCTGTATATATATTCCATTTACTGTATATCCATGTACATTTTATGTCCTAAATTTGTCATTGTCAAAGCTTCCAACCGCCTATTTCAGTTATTATATATATATATATATTATTATAACTATTTTGGTCTGGTTGCACCATGTGACTTACTGGTTGTGCCAAATGACTTTTCAGACTAGTTTCAATTATACAGGCATCTACTAAGACACCTGTATAGACATTGCCAGTGCACCGTGAAGGCCACTTTGGCTCTTCTTTATAAAGCAATACCCTGGCATCTCTTTTGTAAAAGCATGTCAGAATAAAAGTCCTTTGTTTTTGTGCGGACTATGCGGAAGTAAAAACCTGCAAACAAGAGCTTTTCAGTGAGTTGAGTACTAGATTTGCCTTAATTTGCAACATGGTTTTTATTTAAAAGTTTTATATAACCAGAAAATAATGGCCTACTATTTTATTTCAAATTTTATTTAAGTAAATTGCCATTTTTTATTTAAGTAGTTTAATACTTGGACGTTGCACCTACATTTCTTTTAGTTTTGCAGGCAAACAGAAGCTAAAAATTAATTCTATATGGGACTGAAATTGATTACATAAAGGAGGCATTATTGAATAATTGGATATATGTCATGTATTTATGCAGTAGTTTTTTGGAAAAGTAATAAACATAAATGATGTACATCTGTGACATCATAAACAAGTCGTAAACCAGAGAAAGCTAGCAAAGAAAACAGGAGATAAATGCTCAGTATCAAACTAGGTGAGCAATACTGTAAGATGTATGTGTGACTGAGGGGTTTAAATGCTAGCGGTGAAATGAGGAGCAGGTGTGTGTAATCAGTACTCAGGCGATGAGGAGCGAGAGAATGAGGTGTGATTGGAGAGATCAGGAAGGGAACTGGAGATAGAGTTCGGGAGCTCGGAAGCGGAGGGGAAATCCGGAAGCATGACAACCTGATAAAATGGACAATGAGTGAAGATACAAGGAGGTACCCACCTAAAGTAGCCGGTGCATGTATTATTCATCAGTTATGAACCAAGTAGCCATTTATATATTTGCACAATTTAGACCGCTAGATCATTGTTATTATGTCAGATACCAAGCTAACTTGGATGCTAACATAATATACACAAACATATAAGATACTGTTATATTTTTAGCAATATAAATCTGTACAGGGAAATATAATCATTATTATATGTCCTGTGTGTGTGGGGGAGGGGGGGAGGGGGTAAGTCTGTAATTGTAGAACTACAAAGTGCTCCTATATGATGGGTGGAGCTGATAAAATGTACAATGAGTGTAGATACAGGGAGGTGTACCTAATGAAGTGGAAATGAAGTGAAATTATAATATGCTTTTGAATATTGCTGACACACAAGCCCCTGAATGTACAATACAAAACACAGCTGGTGCACAAGCATCCCACTGACTGCAGTACAGATACTGTACATAGTAATAGCTGCCATAAACAGGGGGTGTTCCATGTAAATGACCTGCAAATGAGGCACAGGTAGGCTGGTGCTGATTTTACCCACTGGAGAGGATTCATCATTTGCACTCAAATCTACCACCCACATAATACCTGCTCTGTGGTGGTTCTATGTGAGTGCTGACCATTGAAGAACAGGGTAATGCATAGTATAGTATGTATGGTAAGTGTAGCTGATAATTCTATAGGCAGTAATACTAGATACACAGTGCTCAGCGAGTGTATATCTAATGCAGGAACAACTAGATAGAAGATATGTTGGATGCTAGTCTAAGATTCAAATGAAGTAAATTAATGAAATAAATGATGTAAATTAGGCTAATAAAATTGGAAATGTAGAAATAACACCCATTCATAATTTCTGTGACAGTGGCAAAAGACAGTGGTAACTCCAATCAATAGAGCATGAAATGTAGAATGAATACATGTCCATATCAGAATCAGAATCTTTACACATATGTACGTCACACATACAAGGAACTTGTCTTGGTGAGAGCATACATGTAAACACAATGTATAGATAATATAGAATCAATAGAATCAAGAATAATAGTAATAATACTAATAATAAAGAGTCAGGAAAGGAGCTAAAAAGCTATATGAATAACTATACCTATATGTATGTGGATATTCTATACATACAAGTGAGTCTGAGTAGACATATAGGCTATAATATGCATAATCTGTACAGCCGTGCAATAAGCATCATGTTACAGAGGAGTTACTGTAATACAGTGAGGTTAAGTTCAAGTTTAAGTTTAAATGCAAGGTGACTGCTGAGGTTAATGAGTGTTACAGCTCTGGGGAAAAAGCTGTTAACATAGCGTGTTGTGCTGGTATATTTACATAAATGCACAAACCAACATGGAAAGGCTTAACTAATGTAGAAAAAGAGACTTAAATAGAGCCAGTAAGATCAAACAGCAGAACAAGTTAAGGGACCCAAGAAGAGAGGAAAGAAAGGGAGAAGGAGGAAGAGAGAAGCTATAAAAAACCCACATCTCTCCCAACTAATACTCAATTAGACAAAGCAGTATGTATATGTAGGTATGCACATGTCTGGACAGCTCTGCATGTTTAAGTAATGTGTTTTACTTTAAGTAATCTTATCATCAGTTAACCATTGTCAGTGCATTACTTCATGTTAACTAATGCATTACTTCATGTTAGTAACACAAGTGTTACCCATGTTTCATTCATTTTTAATTTTTTTTAAAGATTAAAAATCAAATAACAAATGTTACTGCATGGCTACTTCATATACTCATCATCAAAAGAATAACTTCACCCAGAAGGAAGTGTCAGATTGCAATGCTATTAGCAAGGAAGATAAAGGTTACCAAGTGCTAACCACACAGGGATTCGTTGGTCGCCTCCACCAAGACAAAAGTGGGACTCGTAACTGAAGATGACCTGCTGCCATTCTGAGTCACTCCATGACAGTCTGGCACAACACCATTGCAGTGTTTGGCAACACTGACGTGGTGTTAAGGGCAGTCGCGGTAAGGGTCTGTGTGCATGTAGTCCAGCGTAATGCAGACATCTGCTAATGGTGCTGGCACTAACAGGATGACTCATGGAGGACATCACTGCTCACTGAACGTCTGCAATCGTGGATGTTAAGTCACTTTGTGCATGTTGGATAATCCGTCAGTTCTCTCTCTCTCTGTGGTTTGTGTGGGTCTCCCAGATCCTTGACGTCACTGGTGGGTGCCTTCCTCTATACACTGTCGCAAACAGCCTGCTGTGGTAGTATCTGCACAACTGGTATGGCGCGCAATATGCCAATAAGATCATCAATGCGACCCCTCTCCAACTCTTCCAACTGCTCGAATTGCTTTGGAAATGTTCTGTGGCGCATACCTTGCTTGGAAAAAATGCTACCAACACAAGAGCATAAGTCAGAATGGAAAGCACACGCAACAGGATGACCATATATAGTCAGTTAGGTACAGCGATATGTTTAAGTCACATAAATGAACAATTGGCATGTCTCACAATGTCAAAGCTACCCACCAAGTTTTATTGTTGGTTGATTCCTGCTGGGTTAAAATGACCAACTGTTAAGTATACAGGTGGATCTATTGATCTATTGTAGTGTTCCCACCAAGACGTAATACAGGGGTGACAGAAGAATGGATTGCACTAAATGTCAGCAAATTCTGAAAGCACATGTGACACAGTCAGTCAGGAAAGCTGAAACTGAAAAGAGGCCGGTTTCTACTACAGATCCAAAACATACCTCAAAGTCATCCGTGACCTAATTCAAGAAACGCGAGTTGAAGCCTTTGGAGCAGCTCTCGCAGTCCCTTGACTAGAACATCACTGGAAAGCTGTGGGTAGATTTCAGTCATGCAAGATGCCACAGAACTTGAAATGCTAGGCAAAGAAGACTAAGTGAAAGTTCCTAAAGCAAGAACAGAGTCCTAACTGGCTGTAAACAGTGATTGCAAGCTGTCACGTCTGCCAAAGGGAGTGGCCAAACATTTGCACTTAACCACATTTACTACATCTACCTTCTATAGTTAATCAAATGTAACTTGGACACCACTTTAGAATACAGCTTTCCTAATAAAGTGTTTACAAATGGCTTCAAACAAGATCATTAACGGTTATTAATTAGGTCATAAACTGTTTTAATAAGCAGTTGCAACAAACAAATTAAAAGAGCAACAGTGACTTGTTATGTGCCTAATTACAGAACCCTCACGAGTAGCCGGTGAGGAGATCCACTGCACTTGGGAGGAGGATGCAGCTCTCAGGATCTCTGCTCCGGTGCTTTGGGGAAAGAGCACTGGTGGTCCTGAGGAAATTGTGAACTTACGCCCATGGTATGTGTATTTGCTTGGGTAGTTGATGTTCCAAGGCTTGACCTGGGGGGCAGGTTTGTTGTGGCAGCAGACAGGCTACCAGGGACTCTTTGTAGGTCACCGAGACTACTGATGATTGAATCATGGGCAGTGTAGCAAGTCGCTACTGGCTGGTTTGGCTGCTGGAGACATTGCCATGTGCAGAGCCCCTTGTGAGGACTCCAGACTCACAGTAAGAGAGACTTTAAGTCATGTTAATTGTTGTTGTTGCTGGGTTTGCATGTCCTTCATGTGCCTGCGTGGGTTTCCTTTGCGGGTGCTCCAGTTTCTTCCTACAGTCCAAAGACATGCAGTCAGGTGAACTGAAGATGCGATGGACTGCTGGCCTCTCCAGGATGTTTACTACCTTCCACCCAGTGAGTGCTGGGATAAGCTCCAGTACTAGTCGGATAAGGGCCCAGAAGGATAATCAGCTTAGAAGAGGAATGAATAGATGAATGAATAAATGAGTATTGTTGCAGCTTAAATTATAGTGTATATGTGTTGTTTGTGATGTTCTTTGCCAGAATGTGCTGGGCGTGGGTTAATCTGTGTTGGGTTTGCTAACTAGCATATACAGGAAATGTGTTACCAGTAGTGCCCTACCCTATTTTGCAGCCATTTAGAAAGCACTAGGCATTGGTCTCCACTGTTGCTATGTTTCCTGTGTCTGTGTCTACACCGATGTCACACCATAGTTTGCTGTAGAGGTTGTCTACCAAAATTAGCCCCTTGGACAAAAATGAGTCCCCTATGTGATGTTCTGGGGGTGTTTTATTTAGGCAGAAATGGGTGCTTTGGTTGAGGTGACAGTTAATTGCAACCACAGTGCCTACACTGAGCTGCTGGACAACCAGGTTTTTTACCCTTTGCTCATCATCTTACCGAGGAACATAACATTCCTATCCCTGTATTCCAAGATGACCGTTCTTGAATTCACAGGGCTGCAAATGTGACTGAGTGCCATGATGAACATTCAGGAGCATTCACACATCTGGACTGGCCTGCAAAATCCCCAGACTTTAATCCTCTTGAATATCTGTGGTAACTACCTGGAACAACCAGTAAAACGCCAGAGAAGGCATCCACCAAATCTGGCCCAGCTGGGCAATTCTTTGATGCAAGAGTAGCTGAACACTGATGTGGCCGACATCCAGAAACTTGTCCAGTCCATGCCAAATCCAATCACAGCTGTTATTTGTGCTCGTAGAGGTATTAGATGCTCGTAGATACGTTTCAGTCACAGATGACTCATTTTTTGTCCGGTGAGCTTATACAATTTAGCTGAGGTTATAGAATAGCTTTTGCATACAACTCTATACCTTAAAGCAAAGTTTATGTAAATTAGTGTAAAACCTATGATGTGGCTAAGATATGTTGATTTCCTACGTGAGAATAAGTGAGCACATCCTCTGCATAGAACACACTTCTGTCCACAGACATAAAAGCTAACTCTTACCAGCACGCATACAAATGTCATTTGTTAAGTCCAGTCAACAAAGACAAGATCCATGTGGGCAGGTCTTCATCTCAGTCATGACAGCCTTCTCAAGGGACAGTCCTCCTCCAGGCACAATGTGGAAGAGAGAAAACACAAGATGCAAAAGTTAACGAGCTGTATTGTTAAGTCTTGAAGGTATTGGAATAGATGCATCTACAATAATGCTAAGGGCTACTACTAGTCCTGTACTAGCTGGAATATTATCCAATGAAATACTAAGCACGGTTGTAAGTCGCTCTGGATAAGAGCATCTGCTAAATGCCTTAAATGTAAATGTAAATGTACAATGAGCAGTCTACATGAGCATTTATACAGTAATATAGCAATGTAATGTGCATCTATGGCATCTTGCAGCATGAAGGTTTGGATTTATACGTGTTTTCTAGCTTTGAGTGTATGTAACCATGCATATCTACACTCATCATGAAAAGAATAGCTGCACCCAGAAGGAAGTGTGGGATTGCAGTGCTATAGGGAAGGAAGATAAAGGTTACCAGGAACAATAAATGATGATAAATTTAGACTGATATGGGCAATATTTATTGAGCTACACATACAGAAGTAGTGTCTCTCAGTACGGTATGCTAACCCAAACTGTCAGTTGTAGAGGTTCCTAATGGTGTCCTGTGATAATCCATCCCATCCCCCAGCTTGAATATTCTCACACAGTTCCTGCAGATTGTGCGGTAGGGGTGGAGGTAGAGGTGGAGTGACACGAGGTCTTCTGGACATGTGACACATGACAACAAACCATTCATCTTGGCTCTGACCACGGTGCCTCCACACACGGATTTGTTGTTTGTCTCCACCGAGACAAAAGCGGGACTCGTCACTGACTCGCCACTGCCATTCTGAGTCACTTCATGACAGTCTGGAACGACACCATTGCAGTCTTTGTTGACGTGGTGTTAAGGGCAGTTGCTATAACGGTGTGCTTGCATGTAGCCCTGCGTCATTCAGCCGTCTGCCAATGGTGCTGGCACTAACAGGATGACTCATAGAGAACATCACTGCTCACTGAACGTCTGCAGTCATGGCTGTTGTCAGTCAGGTACAGAGATAAGGTCTGTCCTTGCTTATATCACCTGTATGGCAGTTGATTCCTTCTGAGTGGAACTATTTGTGTAACTATTCTTTTGATGATGAGTGTATGTGAGCTTGATCATAAAGCCAACATATAAAAAAGTTTGTTGATTGTTATTTTGAATCGTTTCCCACTCACTGCTCTAATTAGACCAATTGATTCAATGTTGTGAGACCCCTGTAGGTGTATTAAGACGTGAAATATAGTTTAGGAACGTCAATATTTGCAATTAAAGGCACTTAGGCACTTGAACTTTTTCCTGCAGACATTTATTGATGGGACGCTGACAAATGTAATTGGTTCAGCTGCACAATTTCAGTCATATAACCTCTCTGTCACGCTGTATTGACTACGGGAAATTGCTATAAGAATATGACAGAATGCTGCAAACGTTATAAAACTTTTTTTCAGTCACTTTTTTTTTCTTATAAAGACCTTTTGAGTCGTAATAAAAAACTAAGTTAAAGTTTTTCAATCCTGTGACAAGGGAAAAAAGGCCAGCTGAGACATACACATTGGTAGCTGAGTACTTTTCCACAAAAAGACGTTATTAAGACATCCTATATCCAGTCAGAGCAAAATGGAATAGACTTTCAAGGACTCTCAACATGTTTTCGCATTATTTTTGCAACTCTGCCGACTGCCTACTCAATTAACTGACTCACTAGTGCTACACTTGGGCTGAAGAACATTGCCCAGACTAATGTAATCCTACTCTAGCTGCCTGATCTGCTGCCTGCTAATAAGTCAAAGTGTTTGGCTATTGCAGAAGGCTAATAGTCCAGACAGTCTGGGGACACTCTTTCAAGTTCCTGGTTTTATATACCTGTCTCCCACTGGATGATGCTGGGGAACACTTGGGCTGTTTTTGGTATTTATAAGGTGCTATAAAGCATTCAGAATTATTTAGAATGCCATGCCGGACAAAGTCTGATTGACGCACGCTGAGCTAAAATCAAGGCTGGGTTTGTTTAACAGATTGGCAGTGAGATTCAACAACTGAATCCAGGCAATCAAAGTGCAAGTAACAGGCAAAGTCAAATAACAGGAGGTACCAAATACCAAAAAGACAAATAGCGAGGGTAAGACAAGACCAGAGGAAAACCAGAGAAGAGAAAACCAGAGATCAGAACAGGGTCAGAAAGCCAGAAAGTCAGAACAGGGTCAACAGAGAATGAACGCTCGGTACGCTACAAAAATGTGGCAATACTTCGCAATGGGTCAGTGTGAGAGATGAGTATTTATACAAACAGACTAAATTGACAACAGGTGTGATCAATACTCAGGAGAATCCGATCTAGGAAACGGGAAGGGATTGGTGGGTGAGGGACATGTGACTGTGACGTCACCAGGTGGGGGTTCTGGGAGATGGAGTTCCTTGGATCGGAGGCAGAGAAGAAACTCGGAAGTGTGACATATGAATATGGTGGAACAACATATCACATTTTATGTCCCATATTACCAGTTAGGAAATCTCATGGTGCATTACAGCATTAGTGTCTACAGTTTACTTATGGGCAGATATTATAAGGTGTTATGAAATCTGACATTATGAAATTGCATACCCTTGCATTACTAAGCATTATGCGGGTCTTTATAACTACTTAAGAGACATGAAACAAGCTTATGTCAAGTATTATAAGGTGTTATGAAACCTGACATTATAAAGTTGCATAGTCTTGCATTATTAAGTATTATGCAAGCCATTATAACAACTAAAGAGACATTAAACAATCTTATGTCAAGTATTATAAGATGTTATGTATGCTATATAATACCTCATAAATGCACTTATAGTGCATTATGAATACAGGATTCATAGGATGTGTTATTGTTGTGTTTTGAAGCCTAGTTTACCAGGTGTCTACATCTGTGGCCCACTGAGTTGACATACTGTGTGTTTGGAGCTGAGACGTTGTTCAGATACAAGACAAATAGTTTCCTTCGTTGCTCCCTCTGGAAGTGACATGACGGATCCCAGAGATGACTCAGAAACACATCTCTAACATCCACTTGGCATGGCCTACATTCTCTTTTCAGTCAACCCAGGCAGCTGTTGCTAACAGTAGGATGAATATTATATATGTCAGTCAGCATGTTGAGATGCTGATGTCCAGCCAGGCAGAACTGCACCATTTTCATTCCACTCGGTTTCACAAGGAAATTGCAGTAGGTCCAGAGAACTTTGCGAAGCCCAAACTGAATAATATTTTGACTGCGCTTTAGCGCCCCATGGTGCCTACTAGCTAATTCCGTCTGTCATTAGGCATTTCAAATCTGGCTGTGAACAAAAATAACACAATTTGCTCCCCAGAGTAAATAACAAAATATTTAAACCAGCCACCTGAATAAGCCTTAGATTATTGAAAATGCAATCATCGTCAAATAAAACAGTTGCAGAAATAACAGCACCCAGAAGGAATCAACTGACAGGAATGAAACTTGGTGGGCAGGTTTGACATTGTGAGACATGTAAATGATTCAAGTTTCACACTCGACCATGCATGTGAAATAAGGAAGGACAGGGCTTATTGCTGTACCTGACTGAACCAAAAGCCACGATTGCAGCCATTTAGCGAGCAGTGATGCCCTCCATGAGTCATCCTGTTAGTGCCAGCACCATTGGCAGACGACTGCACAACGCAGAATGACATGCACACAGACCGTTACGACGACTACCCTTAACACCACGTCAATGTCAACAAAGAGTGCAAAGGTGTTGTGTCAGACTGTCATGGAGTGACTCAGAATGGCAGCGGGTGGCAACGACCAACGAATCGGTGTGTGGAGACACCGTGGTCAGCACCAAGATTTGTTGTCACATGTCACACATCCAGAAGGCCTGGTGTCACTCCACCTCCACCCCTACCGCAAAATCTGCAGGAACTGCGTGAGAATATTCAAGCTGCATGGGATGGATTATCACAAGACACCATTAGGAACCTCTACAACTCCATGCTGAGATGTCTGGCATGTTGCATTAGCAAACATGGTGGCCCAACGCCATTCTGAGAGAGGGTAACCTTTATCTTCCTTACCAACAGCACTGCAATCCCACACTTCCTCCTGGGTGCAGCTATTCTTTTCATGATAGTGTATATTTTGTTGTGCGTTAACTTGGACAGACCAATAGAATTGGTCCATAAGTGCTTATAAAGAATCTGGTAACATCAACCTTCATGGCAGGTTAAGAAAGCTGTTTTATCCTCCTGTAAAGTTCCATTTTGCAGGGTTTAAGGTGGACTGCATAATTCCATCTATTTTATAGTTTGATGTCTTCATTTTTATTCAAAAGTAAAGCATTAAGATAAACATAAGAAAAATCTTCAGTGAGTAGCCGTGTCTGAACTTTTTTTACCAGTACCGTATATACACAACCCCAAATGATCACCTTTATTTCACAGACATTTACCTTTATTTAATGGTTACCATTACGGTAAAATACTGTATGTCAAAATAACTTGTCAAAATAACTAGTCAAAGTGTTGAATTACAGTTAAAGTAAATTACTTTTTTTTTTTTTTACTGCAATTGAGAAAATAAACTTTTCCTGTTAATCTATGGTTTGTGTTCCATCACCATACAGTGTCAATTAAGGGACTTTCACCATATAAAATAACAATCTTACAGTAATCTTAAAAACGATATCACTTGGTGTCCCATACCGCCCTCTCTGGTGCCTGTGTGTTACTGCACAGCTTTTCCTGCTCCACCCTGGCTCCACCCACTCTCACACCTGCAGCTGATCTAGGACTCATTAGGACTGCCATTTATACTCTATGGTTTGCTCAGCCTGGTTGCCAAGTCTCTGTGTTCCCGCTAGAGTTCTGAGCCGTGTTTTCTGCTGTTCTTGATTCGTGTATCTTGTAGTGTTCGTGTTGGTTTCCATGGTTTTGACCCTTGCTTTGGTTTCTGGATTTTGTCTTTATGGATATGTCTCTGATGATGCCTGCCTGTGTTTTGACCCCTGCCTCTTCTGATAGTGATTCCTGGACAACCGCTAATAAAACCACTTGGCACTTGCAACCTGCCTCAACCTCCCTGTTACACTTGGCTAGATTTCAGGGTGTGCTAATGGTCCATTGATTAGTTTGTAATGCGTGTTTATTACTAATATGCTCAAAATGAGAAAAAATAAAAGATGATATATTATATTCTTTACACTTTAAAATAAATTACACTGTTAACAGAGAAAGTAGATGAAAAGGCAGAAATAGAAGCTTTTTTGACTTTAAAGCACTTTTAAGCATTAAAGCAGTCATATCAGAGCAAAGCCTTTCAGTTAGCAATCAGGAGCTTAATGAGGAAAGAAACTTTACTAGCTACACATAACAGAGTGCATAGCAATTACTGGAACTCTGGGCAAAAGCCCGTGCTATTTATTGGTTGGTTAGTCACAGGGTACATGCATGCAGATGGCCATATGGAACACTTTTTTATGTCAGGCTGCAGAAATGAAACACATATTCAGACTTGCCCTGCTCCATATGCTGCTATATGATCAGAGGAGTTTTCATCTCAGAGCTTTGATTAATTGATCAGTTACATCAGTGGAGTCATGTGGAACGGTGCATCAGTTGCAGTGCCCTAAAATATTCAAAGACTTCCTCAAAGCTGACCAGTGCAATCGGTCTTGCCGAGATCTAGAAATAAGTATTCGTCACTGTCCAAAGAAAACCATGTATCTCCAAAATGACAACTTTACAGGAGAGGGCAAAAACCTAATGTAATCTGAATGTAAGTCAATGGAACCAGACCTTTTTTCCGAGTAGTTTTGGGCCATTTCTGTTGGTCTGATCATCTTAATTAAAACAGCAGCTGCTGTGTTCAAATGATACATAAAAGTAAAACTCAACACAAATGGAGGTACATGGTTTTCCTTGGACAATACGCAGTACTGGTTGAAAGCTTGTGCACATTTTATCATTTTGTGAATTTCTACATAAATGTGATCCGAATGAGATCAAATCTTCATTTATGTCATGATGGTACAACCCCAATTCCAAAAAAGTTGGGATGCTGTGTAAATTGTAAATCAATGTTAATCAATACAGTATTCAGTGATTACCAACCTCATAGACCCATAATGTACTCACAATAGAACATAGAACACATATCAGATGTAAAGTGAGACATTTTACCATTTTATTGCTCTTATTTGCTTCTGAGAGACTTTGCTCCTCTAAAATGTCCTTTTTATACCCAGTCATGTGACTTAGTTGTAAATTGCTCCTCCAGCTGTTTTCATTAGTACCACTTACTTTTCCAGCTTTTTGTTTCTCCTGTGCCAACCTTTTTAAGATGTGTTGCTGCCATCAAGTTCTAAATTAATAAATTATCATGCAGTGGTAAAATGTCTCACTTTATGTCTCATTTTATGTCTAACATCTGATATGTGTTCTGTGTTCCATTGTGCAATAAATATGGGTCTATGAGATTTACAAATCATTGCATTCTGTTTTTATTTACATTTATTTACATTTTACACGGCAACCCAACTTTTTGGAACTAGGCTTGTAGAACCAGAGAAACCAAAAACACAAACAATTATACCCTATAGTTTTCAGCCAGTTATTAAACGATATGACCCAACATTAAATGTCTTTCATGACAATGTATGGGAACCTCTAGAATGACCAGTTTGGTATAGGTGATAATAATGGGGTAAGGAGGTTCAGTCAACTGTATGATATTCAGGTGTGATTGTAGCTGATCCTGCGCTATTTAAAACACCATCAATTTAGTAGTGTATGTCTTGGTCAAATGAGATGTCTGAGCACTTTTGCTCATCAGCCTGGAAAAACAATACAGTTTCTATAGAGTGTTGACCAGTTCACAAATCAGGTACGTAGTGTACAAATTCAACACCTTTGTAACCCTTCCTGGGAGTGGTAAGCCAGTGGCTACATAACTAACACATTTAATATCCTGGGAGATCGATAGCCTTTTTTGACCAGCAGAACACTGGTTCTTGAACTGGTTCTGTTCAGTCTTTGTAAAACCTGGTTGCTATTCAGGGAGCCAGCTTCGGTTGGAACCAGGGAACGTCAAAGAATATGACAACATGGTTCCATCTGGGAACAAACTTTTTGGTTCCGAACCGATACATTTTTGGTGGAAATCCCAAAGAACCCCCAGGGTAACATCGTCTGCAGGCCTCTCTCACACTGGGTAATATCAGGTGCTAATGTTTCTCAGTGGAGGTGTAAATAGTGATTGATAGGGTGAATACTGTTTGTTCTCAATCTCAACTCAATCTGCTGTGTGTAGCTCTGTTTATTCTTAGACAGATGGAACAAACTGTTTTAAAGCAGGGAGGACTGTAGTGGAAGCCCTGGGGTGTCAGGTGTGACTGTGTTGCAGGTGCTAATGGTTTACATGGTTCACAGGTCATGTAGGATGGCCCATTTGCAGAATTTTGCTTGGAGTGCAAAGGAAGGTCTGGACCAGCTTCATAAACATACAGTATATTGCCAAATGTATTCACTCACCCATCCAAATCATTGAATGCGCATTGCATAGCTTTGAATGCAGTGGTGTAAAGAACACCACCACTGGACTCTAGAGCAGCAGAGACGTGTTCTCTGTGATGAATCAGGCTTTCCGTCTGGCAGTCTGATGGACAAGTGCCAGGTGTAAAGTTCGGTGGAGGGGGGATAATGGTGTGTTGTTCAGGAGTTGGGTTCGGACCCTTAGTTCCAGTGAAAGGAACTCTTAATGCTTCAGCAGACCAGGAGATTTTGGACAATTTCATGCTCCCAACTTTGTGGGAACAGTTTTGGGGATGGCCCCTTGTCCTGACCTCAACCCGA
>CM067487.1:9177840-9193382 GCA_034552555.1 Semaprochilodus insignis | reverse complement strand
CAGAGCAGGCGTTATGTGGGTGGTGGATCATTCTCAGCACTGCAGTGACACTGACGTGGTGGTGGTGTGTTAGTGTGTGTTATGCTGGTGTGAGTGGATCAGACACAGCAGTGCTGCTGGACACCTCAGTGTCACTGCTGGACTGAGAATCATCTATCAACCAAAACTCTCCAGCTGACAGCGTCCTGTGGTCAGCGTCCTGTGAACACTGATGAAGGACTAGAAAATGGCAAAACAAACTGTGCAGCAGCAGATGAGCTATCGTCTCTGACTGTATATCTACAAGGTGGACCAGCAAGGTAGGAGTGTCTAATAGAGTGGACAGTGAGTGGACACAGTGTTTAAACACTCTAGCAGCAGTGCTGAGAACAATCCCCTCACCACCTGCTCTGTGGTGGTCCTGACTATTAAAGAACAGGGTAAAGGGGGGTAATAAAGTATACAGAGAAACAGATGGACTACAGTCTGTAATTCTAGAACTACAAAGTGCTCCTTTATGGTAAGTGGGGCTGATAAAATGGACAATGAGTGTAGATACAAGGAGGTGTACCTAATGAAGTGGCTGGTGGGTGTGTGTGTATAGGGGGCAGCAATGAACGCTGCAACAGACTGTGTCTTACACCATTCCTGTATGTATGACCCAGGGAACCATTGTGGAGACCAGCTTAAGCAAACTATAGCCCTTCTAGGCCAACTAGGAAACAGGAAGTCAAAGGTGCTGGGGGGATACGCCAACGTGTTAAGAAGTTACAGCGGGAAAATCACCTGCCTCTGGCTTCTGTTATCCTGACTAACGTGCAGTCCCTGAGCAATAAGACGGATGAATTGCAATCAAACATCAGTCATTTCCGTGAGTACAGAAATGCCTGTGTGCAGCCGTATACAGAGTGTTGGCTCACGTCTATGGACGTGAATGCTTCTTTGGCTATTGATGAATTTGGTGTTCCTCTGTGTTTGGACTGGGATGGTGAGATAACAGGGGAAGCAAAGGAAGATGCACTTGTATATCATCCGCATACTAACATTAAGACACTACAACCATATACCTAACACTGAGTTGCTTTCTGTGTCATTAAGATCTTTCTACCTCCTGAGGGAAGTCGCTGCTGATACCTATTCTTGAGTGCTTGAACTGCAGTCGTTCTCTCCATGGGGTACCCTCCATTTGGGACATCTGATCATAATACAGTGTCCCTTCTTCCATGGTACAAATCCGTGATTATGTTACCTAGGTAATCCCTGTCAAGGGGCGTTATATGGGCGTTAATAAAAAATGCTGGATCTCGAATTCATTGAAAGTCCTTTTGTGTAATAAGAGGAAGGCTTCGAGGGAAAGCAAGGTCAATGAAGCCAGGGAAATTAAAACATCTGTGAGATCAGTAATGAAAAAGGCCAGATTAAGGTACAAAGAGGAGATTGAGGGGCTTCTTGGTGGTGATAATACTGTATTAGGGCTGCTTGGCAGGGGATAAAGAAAATGGTAGCACTGACTGTGAAGGACTCTAAAGGGCTTAGTCTTCATTCATTCTCCATCTTTGAAAGCACATATCCTTCTAGGTCATAGTGTGTGCTGGAGCCTGTTCCAGGCCACTAGTGTGTCACAGGGCACACCCACACCAAGGGGTCAATTTAGCATATCCAATTCACCGGATTGCATCTTTGGACTTTGCGGGGGAAACAGAAGCACTTGGAGGAAACCTACACAGACCCAGGGAGAATGCGCAAACTCCATACAGATAGGACCCCAGACGCCCTGGCCAGGAATCAAACCCAGATCCTTCTTGCTGTGACTCGATAGCGCGACCCACTCTGCCACCATACTGCCCTGAGGTTAGTCTGGATGGTTTTAATTCAGATTCTTCAGAAACAGGCCTGCAGATCATTAGTGTGGACAGTGTCAGGGGACTTTTAAAGCAGACTGAAGTAAGGAAAAGCCCAGGCTCAGATAAGGTCTGTGGCAGGGTGTTAAAGATGTGTGCAGATCAGCTATGTTTTTCCCCCTTTTCTCTCTAAGGGAAAGTAGTTTGGACAAGTCCCTCTGGGCCTTTTCATTTTCCCCTGCACATTATTTTTTCTCACCACTCTGTTGTGCTTCCTTGATCCATCTCTTGTTTATTGAGCAAATAATAAATACAAATAAACAAATAAATAGTTCTTGTGGCCAAAACCAGTAGCCCTGAAGTCATAGATGATTACAGACCAGCCTCCTTTACTTCTTTACAGCAGTTTTAGGCGAGGATGGGTATTTGTAGCTGTCGGGCCCTCCCCACTGTCATAAAAACACGCTTTGAGCCCCCCTCATGGACAGCCATACATGTGCAATTGTTGAGGTCCTGAAGGCTACGTCCTCTTCACATGCATGTGCTTCACGTAGGCATATGGATGCTACAGATTAGACTTGTGATATCAGTTGTTTCTGTGTCTATGTAGCCAAAATTGTGAGTGTAATCTGTATTGTCCGTGTTCCTGAGACCAAATCCAGCCAGGAAAGCAAGCTATAGGTCTTCTAGGCCAACTAGGAAACAGGAAAAGAAGGCAGAGAATACTCATGTTTACATGTTTAGAAGTTACAACTGGTTATCCTGGCTAATGTGCAGTCCCTGGGCAATAAGGCTAATGAATTTCAAGCACAGATCAGTCATTTTTGTGAATACAGGAACACCTGTGTGATGATGTTTCTCAAAAAAGTCAGTCTTGGCTCACTTCTATGGATTTGGATGCTCCTTTGCTGATTAATGAATTTGATGCCCTTCTGTGTTAGGACTGGGCCTGTGAGATAACCCAAACATGGGGATGGTCCAGCTTTTCTCAAGTACCACTATGACCTGAAAAATGGACACTCCGTCTAGTAGTTTTATTGGACTTGTACAGCCATGCATGTTTCAACCACTAGAGTCAGAATCTGATTCAGAGCCAGAGGACAACCTTGTTCCTCTCGGCAACAGAATGGTCATTTTTTTCTACCCACTCGAGACGTAGCCAGTGGAAGCTAGCAGAGAAGAACTGTACCCTGTTGGCCTTGTTCTGTAAGCAGCCATTTTAATAATGGTGAACAAGTTCCATTCCTACTTGAGCAGTTACATTCTGCTGTACGTGGGAAAGTCCAAGCAAGAAGGTGGTGACAAAGAAGCCAACTTCAGCCTTATAGCTTTAATGCTGACAGGACTTTTGATACAGTCATTTAAGCAAAAAGCATCTGAGGAGGAGACAGCTTACAGCTTACACTTAACAGTTCCAACTGATGAGATGCCTGATTACATCTCTGAACAATACATATCCTGATATACCACATATGTGGTATCTTGATGCATCACAATTTTATATTTCTGCCATATCACCACCTCTAATATATACACTATATTGCCAAAAGTATTCACTCACCCATCCAAATAATTGAATTCACATGTTCTAATCACTTCAATGGCCACAGGTGTATAAAACTGAGCACCTAGGCATGCAGACTGCTGTTTGGTGGTCACCAAAAGAACGGTACTTGTCTGACTGCATTGTGCCGAGTGTAAAGTTGGTGGAGGGGGGATTATGGTGTGGGGTTGTCGTTCAGGACTTGGGCTCGGCCCCTTAGTTCCAATGGAATGAACTCATACCAGCATACCAGGAGATTTTGGACAATTTCATGCTCCCAACTTTGAGGGAACAGTTTGGGGATGGCCCCTTCCTGTTCCAACATGACTGCGCACCAGTGCACAAAGCAAGGTCCATAAAGACATGGATGAGCGCTTTTGGTGTGGACTGCCCTCAACCACGATAGAACAGCCTTCTCGTCCAACATCAGTGTCCGACCTCACAAATGTCCTTCTGGAAGAATGGTCAGAAATTCCCATAACCTAAACCTTGTGGAAAGCCTTCCCAGAAGAGTTGAAGCTGTTATAGCTGCAAATGGTGGGCAGACATCATATTAAACCCTATAGATTATGAATGGGATGTCACTCAAGTTCATATGTGTGTGAAGACAGATGAGCTAATACTTTTGGCAATATAGTGTATATTTGTTGCGCAAAAATATCTCTTTTTTAGCACAGCTTAACAGCTGTAGTCCCCCTTTCAGTCTAGTAACTATTCATGATGGACAGACCAATAGAACTGGTCCAAAACTGCTTAGAAATGACACCTTGTTATATCAACCTCGATTGTAGGTTAAAAAAGGTTACATTTTGGAGGGTTTTTAAGGTGGACTGTACAATTCCATGAGTGCTATTTTATAGTACGAGGTCTTCACAGCTGCAGTTGTTTTCTAACATGTACAATGTGTTTAGAAACACATCTCTGAATTTCTATTACACAGGTTTTAAGGTACGTTCTCACCTTCTCTTTACAGTCAGGCACTTTCTGAATAACTAATGCATTTAAGAGGGCTGTTTCACCCATCACGGTTTCTGGTGTCATATGAAAAGAATCAAATCCATCACCAAACCACAGATCAAATCATGCTTCTGAAGAATATGGCTCCTTTTTCTAAGAAGGATATCTCTGTAGATTTATGGTCTGTTTCACTCTGACTCACAGGATTAATGACACAAATGTCTATTTGTGCATTCACATAGCCTTGGGAAGTATGGCAGGCATGATTTTGGATTCAGAGATGTCTCTGTTCCTAAATAAATATCTTCTCCAACCATCACTGCTGTCAGCTTATGACATAGAGTTAACTGCTGCCCTTGGGATTCGTCTCAATAGAGATATCAATCACTGCTTCCAAATGGATTGATTCCCTCTTGCCATGGACCCTATTAGAATCCATCTTATTGTCAGCTCTTAGATAATGTTGCACAGCTTAGATAAAGGTGTGCGCTGTCAACTGGCGGCCTAGGAAATGACACCGACGATGTCTGAGTTGAAGCTGGAGACGGAGCGAGAGAGTGTGATAGCATTCTGCCGGTGGTCCCAATTAAAGAAAATGACTGACGGTTTGGAGCAATTACACTCATAATCGAAAAACAGTTGCAAAGGAAACCCCGAAAAGGAATCAACCAACAGGAATGAAACTCGGTGGGTAGGTTTGACATCATACGGCCATACATGTGATGTAAGCAAAGACGGGCCTTATCGCTGTACCGGACTGATTTTATAAGGTCATCCTGTGGTGCATGCTTTCCATTCTGACTCATGCTGTTATGTTGGTGGCATCCTTTGCAAGTAAAGTATGTCTCAGAGAAGAGTTCAAAAGCAATTCAAGCAGTTGGATGAGTTTGAAAGCAGTTGCATTGTAGGGATGACGGAGTTGCATTGACACAGATGCACCCAGCCCATTACAATGACCCTTAACACCATGTCAGCATCGCCAAAGACTGCAAGGGTGTGGTGCCAGATTGTCATGGAGTGACTCAGAATGACAGCAGGTCATCTTCAGTGACGAGTCACACTTTTGCCTTGGTGGAGACGACCAACGAATCCATGGGTGGAGGCACCGTGGACAGCGCCAAGATGAACGGTTTGTTGTCATGTTTCCCCAGTCCAGAAGACCTGGTGTCACTCCACCTCCACCCCTACCACAAAATCTGCAGGAACTGTGTGAGAATATTCAAGTTGCATGGGATGGATTATCACAGGATACCTTTAGGAGTCTCTACAACTCCATGCTGAGACGTCTGGCATGTTGCATTAGTGAACCTGGCGGCCCGACACCATGCTGAGAGACACTACTTCTGTATGTGTAGCTCAATAAATATTGCCCATATCAGTCTAAATGTATCATCATTTATTGTTCCTGGTCACCTTTATCTTCCTTCCCAGTAGCATTACAATCTGACGCTTCCTTCTGGGCGCAGCTATTCTTTTGATGATGTGTGTATAATTCATGCTAGTTGGTAAGTTAAATGTATATTATTGTCCAAAACAAAATTCCCCTCAAATGAAGGACAAAAATGAAGGCTGTACCAAAAGACAATAGGCCCTGGAAGCCACTTCAATATGCAGACAAAAATGATTACAAGAGTATCCATTCCTCTCAAATGTATCTTCTTACATTTCTCAGAAGGACATTTCTAACAGAAGCCTTTACAGAGTCTTTCCTGCATGCAAATGGAAGTGTCATCCGGAGTGCAGCTCAGCAGATGTGAAATGTCATTGTAAGTCTTTTCAATTTTTACACTGATTTTCAAACTCATCTACTACCATAAATCTCTACTCCAAGTTACAGTTGTTCCATCCTTATTACGAGGTCACGGGATAATACACTGGTCACAAAGTGATCACACAAAAAGGTAAAAGCTGGAAAAATAAAAGGCATCTGCAGCATTTTCCTCCATTAACTCAACATTTGAAACTCAATTCATCTCAACAGTAAACTACATGCGCAGCCATGAATAGGAAATGACACGTCTAACAAGATGGAGAATCAAGTGCTGAGCTAATATGATGACATTCTCCAGTTATTACGTCTCATTTATCCTGTGCTGTCATACATATTTGCATGGCAATAAAGTCATAACTGTTGTTCCAGTGGTTCCTCAGTTTCATTTTGTAGCGATGATGGTTTGAGAAAACTCAAACAAGAAAAACTTGAGAACTTTATGGCTACCTTGTATTTGAGAAATTGTGGGATTGCAGTGCTGTTGGGAAGGAAGATAAAGGTGACCAGAAACAATAAATGATGATAAATTTAGACTGATATGGGCAATATTTATTGAGCTACACATACAGACGTAGTGTCTCTTAGTATGGTGTCGGGCCGCCATATTTGCTAACGCAACATGCCAGACATTTTGGCGAGGCTCGTAATGGTGCCCTGTGATGATCCATCCCATGCAGGTTGAATATTCTCACACAGTTCCTGCAGATTGTGTGGTAGGGGTGGAGGTGGAGTGACACCAGGTCTTCTGGACGTGTGGCGTGTGACAATAAACCGTTCATCTTGGCGCTAACCACGGTGCCTCCACACATGGATTCATTGGTCGTCTGCACCAAGACAAAAGCGGGACTCATCACTGATGATGCCATGGCAGTCTGGCACGACACCATTGCAGTCTTGGGCGATGTTGACATAGTGTTAGGGGCAGTCGTCATAACGATCATGCAGCGGTCTGCCAAATGTGAGATATGCGAATGTTATAAGTTTCACGCTCGGCTGTGCAGGTGACGTAAGCAATGACGGACCTTATCGCTGTGCCTGACTGACCCACAATTGTGGACATCCAGCGAGCAGTGATGCCCTCCATGAGTCATCCTGTTAGTGCCAGCACCATTGGCAGATGGCTGCACAACGCAGGACTACATGCATGCAGACCGTTATGACAACTGCAAAAGACTACAATGGTGATGTGCCAGACTGTCATGGAGTGCTTTAAGATGCAGTCTGTAGTGTTATGGTCAAAACAGACTTTTTGTAGGCTCTTTAAAAGAAGGGAATTATTATCTGTTTCAAAAGCTTTACAGAGATCAATGAAGATGTCTGCACAATGTTTCTTTCTATTGATGGCAGTTTAGAGAGACCATCTAGCGTGAGTGGAGTGGCAGAGATAGGGCTATGTTTTTCTCTACCAACCAGTTTGATAGGACTAAGATTACACTGAGGAATGTCTTGAGTTTGAGGACTGAGGAGTCTAAATCTTTGGCTAAGCATGATAATATTGATATCAGTTATTAAAATCTAAAGTGTCACCTCCTTTGTAGAGTGGAATTCTGCCTGATCAAGTAGAGAGATTAAAAATGTGTGCAGTGTGATCTGAAATGACTGCTGATGCAAGCTCTGGAAAAAAGGGGTCCAACCTTTAGCTGCTGCATGAGGACTGGAAGGATGAATTGTAAAGAGATAACATCTTATAGCGGGGGGTGTATGTATTACATGGGGGAGGACTTCCATATTAGCCTCGTCAGCTGGGGCAGTCGGTCCTTGAGCAAGGCACCTAACCCCCAGCTTCTCCCTGGGCTCTGTGGATAGGGCTGCCCATTGCTACAGGCAAGTGTGCTCACTGCCCCCTAGTGTGTGTGTTCACTAGTGTGTGTGTGTGGATGGTTGACTTTACAGATGGCAAATGGTTCTAAATTCTAATTCTAAATAAATGTCCAGCGGCTTCAAAATGGCTGACCAGAGATTTGATGGCCGTTTAGTAAGACATGGGTTGGTGTAAGCTGTGATTCATGAATTAACCCTCCTCCAGAATTTAAAAGAGCTTGAAACTGAGTTGGTAAATAGATGTAGGCCGTACTCTGGCTTAGCCTTTCAGATGTGGGCAGTACATTTATACCTTAACTGGATGAAAGAAAGCCATATGTCTCTCCTCTATCCCTGTTTCATCTGGTGAGGGCCCATGTTCTATTTCTTGGTTTCAGCGAGGAGGATAATTCATTGGTCCTCCAGAGGATAGCTCTATCTTGTATTCTGAGATTTGTATAGGGGGCATACGTGTTTACCACTTTGCTAAAACGGTCTAACGGTAAGTCATCATCTGAGGTTTCTGTAGCGTGGTGAATGTTGCTGATAGCCAGATCATTTAAAAAGGCTTGATCATTAAAATGTTCAACATTTCAACTGCCATTGACCGCCTCACTTTTCAACACTGGTATTTCCAATGCATCCCATAGGACAGTGGTCACTGATACCAAGGTCAAATACACCAGTAGAAGGAATTCAGTCAGATCTACTGGACAGAATTAGATCTATTAAGGCTGACCTGGTGGGGTCACATAAGTTTGGTCTTGTTGGTCCCGCGATTAATTGCTTACGAGCGCAGTAGTGGGCAAAGCTTTTGCATTCACTGGCAATTCTTTGATATAAGAGTGTCTGAACATTGATGTGACCTACACCCAGAATCTTGTTCGGTCCATGCCGAATCCAATCACAGCTGTTATTGGTGCTTGTGGATGTATTACATGCTCTTAGGTATGTTTCAGTCACAGGTGATTTTTTTTGTCTGGTGAGCTCATAAGAAACCATTATCATTGATAATAATGTGGTGTCAGTGTTGACACAGGAGACCTTGCAGAGTTCGGCATCAGGGAAGGTGCTCCTTGTAAGAATACATGATGATGTTCCGAGCCGTGAAGTCACATCATAGCCTTGTACCCGGTCCTATTGCTTGGTAAACAGCATATACCAGTGATTCTCAACCCTGGTCATGGAGGCAACCTGCCATGCACATTCTAGTGGATTCCCTGCTTTAACACCCCCCCTGCAGCTCTGACAGGGCTCGTTAATGAGCTGATTATTTGAACCAGGTGTGTTGGGAGCAGAGAAAGCGTTAAAATGTGCCGGGCACGGTGCCTGCAGGGCCAGGGTTGAGAAACACTGGCGTACACAGCTCATTTTAAAAATGGCTCTGCACAATGGGCTCCAAGAATTGGCTGGTGTGCATGCGTTCCCATCTGCAAGTTGGAATGAGGTTAAAGTTGGCTTCTTGTCTGAATTTCCCGATCCACCTAAAAGAGCAATGGCACACATAATATTGTTTGTGAGTGAAAATTTTAAATAGTTCATCCCAAAAAAAGGACTAATAGGTGTCCGTCCAGGTATTGCGTCGGACGGAGGACTGGGAGTTGAAAAAAACAGACATGTGGCCACCCTAACGTTAAATGGTGCAGCAGTTACATTCTGGCGGCATTTAAGGTGGAACGAGTAATTCAAATTATAAGCCAGCTTCGGCTTTGTAGAGTTGGAGAGTTGTTTTTGAGATTTCAGCCTTCATTCTCGTCCTGCTCAGGGTATCTGAGCGGCCTGTCCATATAAAGATGACCAATGTCTGTAAAGTTGATTCTACTTCAAGCTAAAAACAAGTTAAATCTCTCTGTCTTGCTCATTTCAGTGCAGAGCCTACAGCGGCCTATGCCATCTGAAGTTTGTTTGTATAACTGTTGTGGGTGGAAATGACTTAATTAGCATCTTAGTCTGCCAAAATTGCATAAATGCGCATATTTGTGACCCTTTTGGAGGAAAACCCAGCTTTTGCTTTAGCTACCACAACTTGCAGGCCATCCAGTGAGGTGTGCTACATGTGAGCTACCCTGGCTGCGCTAAGGCTTAAATCTAGAAATCATGACAAAGGTTTTCTGTGGTCTTAACAAAATGAACAAGGCGTGCACAATGGCATTAACTGTGCTACTGCTAGCTTAGCAGGCTAACCACTTAGCGCAACACAACACAAAACAGGTCAGATCTTCTCTTTCTGTCACTTCAACACCAGCCCCTTCACATGTTCAATTTTGAGTCTTTATCTTCTAACTGAGGATATCTAACCTGTATTGTGGTATGTGAAGCTGTTATACCTGCTATCTAAGCTAACGCTAACTTTAGTGCTAGTGACAACAGCATGGAGTAAGAGTAGCCTAATGGCTATACACAAAAACAAAAGGTTCACCCCCTCAGATTTGAGTCTTTAACATCTACACATGGATCAGTGAAGCTTAAATGAGCCAGAAATAACCGCGTACTGCGGTGAGTGAGGCTGCGGCCTGCTGTGCTACCTGCTCCACAGCTATACACCCAGATTTGACAGTTTAATAGGTAGATGTGGAATATAAATGTGACACAGCTATAATTTTAGAAACTGCCATAATGAGGCTGCACAGTCCAAACATCTCAAACCAGTTAGCAAACTTAGTGTACCGTAGCAATATGTGCCCTGTCACCACATCCTCTCAGGAGCATATTATAGGAACATTGTAGGATATACTGGCCCTGATAGCAAGAGGATAGTGGGCCACTGTTGGCCCATTAACAGCAAAGCTGGCGGTCCACTGGTGTCTTGCTCAGCGTTTTTCTGGGTGGTCCATTGTTGGTTTAGGGGACTAGTAGACAAAATGCCATTTTGTACCACCCATCAGTGTAATTCACATTTTTTGCTGCCTCCGTCACATAATACACTCATCATCAAAAGAATAGTTGTACCCAGAAGGAAGTGTCAGATAGGCAATGGTATTGGGAAGGAAGATAAAGGCCACCAGGAAAAATAAATGATGATAAATTTAGACTGATATGGGCAATATTTATTAACATACAGAACTAGTTTCTCTCAGGATGGCGTCGGGCCTCCATGTTTGCTAACCCAACATGCCAGGCGTCTTGGCAGTTGAGTAGGTTCCTAATGGTGTCCTGTGATAATCCTTTCCTGCAGGGTTGGAGGTAGGGTTGGAGGTGGAGTGACACCAGGCATCTTGGTTGGACATTGGTCATTGGTGACCGTTGGTTATCTCCACCAAGACAAAAACGAGACTCGTCACCAAAGATGACCCACTGAAGATGATCCAGTCTGGCACGACACCACTGCAGTCTTTGGAGACGTTGCTGTGGTGTTAAGGCCAGACGTTGTAACGGTCTGCATGCATGTAGTCCTGCTTCGTACAGCCATCTGCCAGTGGTGCTGGCACTAACAGGATGACTCATGGAGGCCATCACTGCTCGCTGAATGCCCGCAATTGTGGCTGGGTCACTCCACTTATGTCAGACGATTCGGCATGGTTTGTGCCGGTCTCCCAGACCCTTTAATGTCTCTGGTGCATGCTTTCTTCTATCCGCTGCCACCAACAGCATGGTATGGTAATATCTGCATGACCGGTATGCTTCCAACTCCTCCAACTGCTCGAATTGCTTTCAAACTCTTCTCTGACGCATACTTTACTTGCAAAAGGATGCTACCAACACAACAGCATGAGTCAGAAGGGGAAGCACACACAACAGGATGACCTTAGGTAGTCAGTCTGGTACAGTGATAAGGACTTTGCTTACATCACATGCGCAGCCAAGCGTGAAACTTGAACCATTTGTATGTCTCACGATGTCAAACTGTTTCATTCCTGTCAGTTGATTCCTTCTGGGTGCAACTTTTTTTCGGTGATGAGTGTATTAAGGTACCAGATACATCCAAGCCAAGAGCCAGACCTATGAGTGTGGTATCATGTGAATACTCACTGTATTACACATTATGTGCACAGCAAAATATAGTCTTATTTTGTTGTGTACAAGATAACTTCTTGCTTTGTGTGATTTGCACAGGGGGTTTGTACCCTTTTCAACTGGTGGTCTTTAAATGCTGGGTTGTTGTTGTTGTTGTGGGCTTCCGTTGCAAGCATGAGTGCAGAAAAATGAGCTATTAGTTTTCAAGGCATCCATCACCCCTGACAACCACTGGTGATGGTAGAGGGGGGTGAACTCATACTGCAGGTGTGGTGGTCAATCAAAACAGCAAAATTAGTTTCTTGGCAGGGATCTGAATGGTTGAATGCCCACAGAATGCTTGATCAGGCTTAATAATATCTGTACACGTGCACAGGATTGAACAACGTCAATAAAAGCCTAGAAGCTAACTTCTATCTTTTATCTCTGTCAGCATAACAGGAAAGGCTCATAATAATAATCTGACAAAGTCAACAAGTGTCAAAACAACTGTCATACTAAACAACATGGCCTCCTGGTGGTTGTCACGTGTTGCAGTGAATTGTTATTTCACCTTAGTGGTCATGCTCTAATATAGCTAATAAAATATGCTGCACAGTTGGGCCATGCAATTTCCTCTCTTGAGGCTTTTACTTTATTCACTTTATTTTACTTTACTAGAAGCTGTAGGGATCGGATTTGATTGATAACTTTGCTCAAGTGACTCCAAAACCCATAGCCCTTCCTGTGGTCGTCTGAGGATGGAGTAACATATTTACAGGCATCTTGGCATGGTGTTGTAGAGGTTCCTAATGGTGTCCTGTGATAATCCAACCCATGCAGTTTGAATATTCTCACCCAGTTCCTGCAGATTGTGTGGTAGCGGTGGAGAGACAGGCCTTCTGGACGTGTGGCAGGTGACAACAAACTGTTCATCTTGGCGCTGACCACGGTGCCTCCACACACGTATTCGTTCATCGTCTCCACCAAGACAAAAGTGGGACTCTTTGCTGAAGATGATTCCCTGCCATTGCTACTGCCAATGGTGCTGGCACTAACAGGATGACTTATGGAGGGCATCACAGCTTGGGTCAGTGCGTGCCAGAGTGTGAAACTTGAATCGCTCGCATGTCTCACAATGGCAAACCTACCCACCAAGTTTCATTCCTGTCGGTTGATTCCTTCGGAGCTATTTGAGCAACTATTTTTATGGTGATCCTTTGTGAATAAAACTGATTCCATTGCTCATTTTAAACTGCTTTATCCATGGCATAGCTTCTGTGATGCACACATCTCAGAGGACAGATGAAGAGTGTCATCACATTGTCGTTTCACTCCATAGACCCTCTCCACTCATTATTATGCCCAGACGCCTTCTTAACTTGGAATAACATTAATTAAGAAAGAGACAGATAGACAGACAGGCTCTTTCATTTACTAAGGGCCGAGATGGCATTGCAGACATATCAGGCATATGCTTTATGCTGCTGTTGATTCCGTGTGTAGAATTTGCTGCCACAAATGCTTTTCATACTGGCAGGGTCATGCCTCACAGCAGTCATGCAAAAACAAGATAACGGCCTCGCTGATAATGCATAATATATCATATCACTCCGTTGATAAGAGTTGAGCTTGAGAGCAGCAAAATAAAGCTACAAGCCCATAACCTGCTCGCTGGCTGTGTTGCAGGGCAATGACAATTGGCCACTGGTTCTGAAGTGAGGATCAGCGTGCTATTTGTAGTCGGGGGATGGGGGGCTCTATACGTGAGGGCACAGAGTAAAGGCATTCTTTTAAACTCTGCTAAATTGCCGGGCGGAGAGGTTGTATTTCAGTGAGTGTTAAAGCTTTATTTCCCCCACTCGCAATCTTATCTGAAAGAGCTTGTCTGCTCCCCTCATACATACAAAGTGAGAATCAAAGCGGCAGAGAACAACAGCTCTTAGCACTCAAATGAGATCCAGATGAGAAGGGAATTCTCCAGAGACTCTTTTCCTTATTTGGGGAACAAGAAGCCCAAAGAGTGTTTTTTCTCTCCTTCTAATATTCCTGTGACACGCTCTGAGATTAGACCTATCTATTATGGATAGCTGTTGTTGGAGAACTCTGTGGCATGTGGTCTGTGGGCAGTGGGGTGGGGTCTAGTTTGAAATGGTGGGTAAATTCAAAACTAACTGTCCACCTCCTTTCCTAAACACAAGCGTATACTGCAAAAAGGACTTCTGTTTTACATGACCACTCATCCGGCAGAAGGCAGGAAACACCCTGGACAACAGACCACCAGGCCATGACAGGGCAGACACACACATTGAAACCTAGGTGGTCAATTTAACATCTCCAACTCCCATGGCTGCATGTCTTTGGACTGTGGGAGGGAACCCGAGGAGATATGGGGAGAACATGCAAACTCCACACATGATGACCTTGGCCACCCATCGAACCCAACAACTTTTTGCTGTAAGGCGGCGATGCTAGCCAGCGTTTTATTTACTTTAAACGAGTTAAAATAAGATATAAGTAGATTTTTAAAGTGTTCAAAGGTTAGATGTAGATAGAAAATGCTGGTTTTACCATCAAATTACATAAAAAAAACCACTCATCATCAAAAGAATAGCTGCACCCAGAAGGAAGTGTCAGATTGCAATGCTATTGAGAAAGAAGATAAAGGTTACCAGGAACAATAAATGGTGATAAATTTAGACTGATATGGGCAACATTTACTTAACTGCACATACAGAAGTAGTGTCTCTCAGCACATTCCAGACGTCGCAGCATGGAGTTGTAGAGGCTCCTAATGGTGTCCTGTGATAATCCATCCCATGCGGTTTGAACAATCTCACACAGTTCCTGCAGATGGTGCGGTAGGGGTGGAGTGACAACAGGCCTTCTGGCTGTGTGATGCGTGACAATAAGCCATTCATCTTGGCACTGACCACGGTGCATCCACACACAGATTGGTTGGTCCTGTCCACCAAGACAAAAGCGGGACTCGTCACTGAAGATGACCCGCTGCCATTCTGAGTCACTCCATGAAAGTCTGGCACGACACCATTGCAGTTCCTGGTGACGTTGACGTGGTGTTAAGGGCAGTCTTTGTAACGGTCTGTGTGCATGTATTCTTGTGTCATGCAGTCGTCTGCCAGTGGAGCTGGAACTAGCAGGATGACTCATGGAGGGCATCATTGCTCACTGAATGCCCGCAATCGTGGCTGTTGGGTCAGTCAGGTACAGTGATAAGGCCTGTACTTGCTTACGTCACATTAGTGGCCGAGTGTGAAACTTGAATCATTTGCACGTCTCATGATGTCAAACCTACCCACCAAGTTTCATTCCTGTTGGTTGATTCCTTCTAACTATTATTCTGATGATTATTCTGATATATATATATATATATACATATACAGGGGTTGGACAATGAACCTGAAACACCTGTCATTTTAGTGTGGGAGGTTTCATGGCTAAATTGGACCAGCCTGGTGGCCAATCTTCATTAATTGCACATTGCACCAGTAAGAGCAGAGTGTGAAGGTTCAATTAGCAGGTAAGAGCACAGTTCTGCTCAAAATATTGCACTGCACACAACATTATGGGTGACATACCAGAGTTCAAAAGAGGACAAATTGTTGGTGCACGTCTTGCTGGCGCATCTGTGACCAAGACAGCAAGTCTTTGTGATGTATCAAGAGCCACGGTATCCAGGGTAATGTCAGCATACCAC
>CM067487.1:9153476-9177702 GCA_034552555.1 Semaprochilodus insignis | reverse complement strand
CAGAAGGAGGTGTGGGATTGCAGTGCTGTTGGGAAGGAAGATAAAGGTTATGAGGAACAATAAACTGATATGGACAATATTTATTGAGCTACACATACAGATGTAGTGTCTCTCAGTATGGTGTCGGGCCGCCGTGTTTGCTAACCCTGTGATAATCCATCCCATGCAGTTTGAATATCCTCACACGGTTCCTGCAGACTGTGCGGTAGGGGTGGAGGTGGAGTGACACCAGGACTTCTGGACGTGTGATGCGTGACCACAACTGTTCATCTTGGTGCTGACCACGGTGCCTCTACACACAGATTCATTGGTCAACTCCACCAAGACAAAAGTGGGACTCGTCACTGAAGATGACCCGCTGCCATTCTGAGTCACTCCATGACAGGCACAACACCATGGCAGTCTTTGGTGACGTTGACGTGGTGTTAAGGACAGTCGTCATAACGATCTGTGTGCATGTAGTCCTGCATCGTGCAGCCGTCTGTCAATGGTGCTGGCACTAACAGGATGACTCATGGAGAGCATCACTGCCTGTTGAATGTCCGCAATCGTGGCTGTGGGGTCACTCCACGCATGTCGGACAGTTTGTCTGTTCTCCCTCTCCGTGGTTTGTGTAGGATTCCCAGATCCTTCATGTTGCTGGTGCGTGCCTTCTTCTATCTACTGCCACCAACAGCATGCTATGATAGTATCTGCACGACCTGTATGGCACCCCGATAAGACCCTCCTGCATCCCGGAGCCCTACGATGCAATCCCTCTCCAACTCTTCCAGCTCCTCAAATTGCTTTCAAACCCTTCTCTGAGGTATACTTCGCTTTCAAAAGATGCTACCAACACAACAGCACACGTCAAAATGGAAAGCATACGCAACAGGATGGTCTTAAATAGTCAGTCATTTACAACGATAAGGCCCGTCCATGCTTACCTACACACCAAGTTTCATTCCTGTCAGTTGATTCCTTCTGGGTGCAACTTTTGTTTTCGATGATGAGTGTATAAATAGATTTCAACTTTTTAAAAAAGCTTAATAAAGCATTTATTAACACTTTCAGTAGTTCTGTGTGATCTGGTTTGTTCGACTTTAGAGGTCATCTTCTTGAGGCCTGGCTGCTTGTGTACCATATGCTGCTACAGAAGCTGTGATTATAGCCTGCTCATTGAAATACAGCTATGAAGACTCACATAGATGCTGAGGGTGTAATGAATATTGATCATGGTTTGAGTTTGATTTAATTTTACTTAGCCACTTTTAATGACTTATTATAGTTATTATTATGAGTCATTATAATGGGCTAGTTTCTCATGTTTAGTCATGGAAAGCAGCAGTGAGAGCAACATGGAGGCAGCCTTCAGCTCAATACTGCAGTAGTCAAGCTACAGAGGACTTAGCAGATGACTGAGGAGCTTTTGGAGGCCCTAAGCAAAATCTCAATGCTAGCATTCATCACCATTATGTTTTGCATAATGATGATGAATGGTGAGAAGGCTGGACACCCCTGCTTTAAAAAAGACTTGATTGTGATTGATTGTGAATCATTGTGGTAAAAATAACAAAAAAATTTGGACTTTTAAAGGTGTGATGGTGGTGGCACGGTTTACAGGCAGTTCCACCAAGTTTCCAAACTTTCTGCGTAATTCAGTCCTTGAGATATAAATAGATTCATCCAGACAGGCAGAGTGTGAAGTGGTTCATTGTGACTCATTGATCTTTACAGAGGTGGTGATGGGAACAAGGGGTCATCATGTCTATGACACACATATAGCCATTTTATTTACTATCCAAAACTACAAGTGCACCTGCATGTGTCTTCTAAATTTTATAGGCAATGTTGATGATGATAAAATAGTGATACATCAGAATTTCAATGCCCTGCAAGTATCCCTTCACCACAACAGGATTAAAAAGTGTCATTAAAATGTCAGACATCGGGCAGTATATGCTCACTGACCAAAGAAAAACTAGTAACTCCAAAATGGTAATTTTACAGGACAGAGCAAAAACCTGCTTTCATTTAAATGGAAGTCAATGGAACCAGACTTTGGGATCTTTCTGTTGGTCCATTCATTAATGAAATGTTCACACAGTGTTGTCAGACTAAACAAATGTAGTTTGACGCTCGCAGAGCTAAAAGTCAATTTTTTTTTATTAGACAGATTAGCATTCGAGGTCAACAGCATGAACCAGGCAAACATTACCAATGGATGACTCTGAGGCATAAGCTGGGAGACAGGCAGGAGTCGAAAACCAGAGAGACAACCAAAACCAAAGGGGTATCCAAGAGAGTAATTAAGAAAAGGAGGTCACATCCAGTCATATTAAACAGCAAACAAAACCAAAAGGGAGAATCCAAAAAGAGAGTAAACCGAATGAACAAAGGAGAAGTGGAAAACCAGAGAAAGCAAGCAGAGTAAACAGGAGAGAACCGCTCGGTATGCAAACTAAGTTTGGCAGTACTTCGCAACGTGTGAGTGAGACAAAGGGGTATAAATGCAAACAGGGAAATGAAGAACAGGTGTGTGAAATCAGTATTCGGGTGAGGATTAACGGGAGTGGTGTGTGATTGGTGAATTGCGGACATGTGGCTATGATGGAATCGGGAAGTGAACTCTGTGAGATGGAGTTTGGGAGCTCGGAGGCTGAGGGGAAACCCGGAAGTGTGACAAGTGTAAACAGCAGCTGCTGTGTTCAAATGATGCAGAAAAGTAAAAAATCAACAAAAATTGAGATACACGTTTTCTTTGGACAGTGGCGATACATCTAACCATCTCAGAGAGCTTTCAGGGGCATTCAACTCTTCAGACGTTTGGTTCCTATGACCAGCACCGTCCACAACTGTGCACACCCAAACAAAGGTCAGACTAAAGAGGAATGCCCCTGATGGCCAGATGCTATGATTTAAAAAATATCATTTGGTAATTAGTGCTTTTGCAAAAAGGATTACAGAGCACTGAAATATTCTATATGTCATATCTGGAAGACCATGTGATTAATAGATAGAGCAGGTGAAGATAAATATACCCATTTCAGACGATGTGAGAAAATACTAGTAGTATTAATAGCAGTGCTTTGCATTTGCTGATTAATTCTGAGTTAAAGCTGAGACGCTAGTTGTTTTATTAATGTCAGTCCTCCACTGTTTACTCAGAGGTTTTCTTAAGAGGACATGAAAGGTTTGGCTAATAAAAATCAGACACATGCAGTACCCAGTTTTCCCCTTAACCTGACTTAAAGTAGTAATTCACAGCATGTCTGGTGGCTAAATAAGTAGCAGTGCATTCTACAGCGTCAGACGACACATGAACAGATCTGTTTTACTTGCGGTGTGATGCTGACAGGTGGCTATATTCCACTACATGCTAGCTGCATTAACATTGTAGCTACAGTACAAAACTAACACTAAGGAAGCAAACATGCCTTGGCTGACCGAGTTAGCAGCAGCTAACTCTAAACAGTGGATACAGTAATAACAGCTCTGAGGTAAATGTGAGGTCATGTGACTGGTCATGTGACTGTATTAGTATACTACCCTGTATGTCAGAACTTGTTACTGTACTGCATACTACAGGGCGTATACAGTATGGAGTACATACTACTGTAGTATGCAGCGTGCAGTACAGTAGCGTGCCATTTCCAATACAGCCTGTCTGCAGGTCTTGAGAATACCAGAGATTTAGATTGGGCAAAAGAGTCCCACTAGATGTCACACCCTACCTCCTCCACCGTCTACCGCACTCATCTTTCCCAGCCCAATGATCACCAGCCTTGCCTCAGCACCACCCCTTCATCTGCTTCACCTGCTACACAGCTGGTTTCAATCAGGACTGGCTTATTTATGCTGAGCTCAAGTTGTTTGCAAGGTCTCTCATGTTCTTGCTGAGTTCCTGAGCCTTTGTCCATGTTTGTTGCCTCGCCACATGATCTTCATATCTTGGTTTGCAGATGCTTGCTTGTGGTCCAGTTGCTGGTGTTTGTGTGACTATGGTTTTTGGATGCTTTCTTGGATGCAATTCTTTCCCATTGAAGTCGCACCCTCTTTGCATATGGACCCTGCTACTATGACTTGTTTCATTACCCTGGATATAGAATCTTCCTAAAACTGCTTTGCTCCATATGTACCTCGCAAAGCTGGTTATTAAATACACATCACACTCTGCAGTGTAAAGCTCTGCATGATATATCAGGCAGCAGTCTTTACATTCAGCTCCAAGAGGCTTTGAAAACAGCATGATGGATGACGGCCCGTGTAAAAGGAAAAGAAGAAAAATAGCTTTGCAAGAAGCAAAACAGAACTGATCACGACTTAGGATGCAGATGTGTAATGTGAAGCCTGTGCTGGTTAGACTCACTTGATTCTAATCAGGACAAATGAGCTCCTTAAACAAGGCTTATTGTTGAGGAACTCTGGAAAGCTAAATTATTGAGTCATTGCTTTGCTATCGGAGTTAGGAACTGCTATTGGAGTTAGGAGAGATATGATTGGATTTTGGCCACGGTAGATGATTCAATTCAAATTTTTTTCTTATTTTGATCTGATCACCTTTTGAGTGACTGGCCTGAGGGCCGTCCACCTTTGCCATCCACCTTTGCCAGACTTCAAAGCAGACAACTCTGTTCAAGCTCGACAGCTGATAGTCATCACTGGTTTCCTGCATGCTCCTCTGAGAAGGCTCTCCACACTCCACGCTTTGTGCTTACTCTCACCGCCAAATATTTTATTCATAAAAGCAGACCTGCTATCTTGAAATCAAGTTCTCACCCACTGGTTTCCAAGACGGGGGGATTTCCATATGCGGTACATTACTCTTCATGCTGATTGTATACGTATTATTTATAGCACAGTTTATAGAATAATGATCGGGAATGTTGCAGGAACAGCAAACAGGTGCTGATAATTTCTTTGCAATGGTACTCTGGAGCTTGTTTAGTAGGCTTCATTTGTCACGTCCTCTTTGGAGATGTTTAATAATGTTAACTGCAGTCTTTCACTGGATAACAAGGAAGTTATGACATAGAATTATAAAATGCACTCATAAAATACCCTAAAATACACACATCAATCTGGCACAATTCTGAAGAGAATTTCCTGTAGACTGGGAGTTTTGCCACTGCTCATAGACCATACGCTTCCACACGCCTGCACATTCAGCTGCTTCCTTCACACTATGGCCTTTGACACGCCCAAATGCAATCACCCCTTTTAGCCAATCATTAACATCTGCTTTGGAGCCATTTACCACACATAGAATGAGACATTCACTGCACTGCCTCTTCTCAGTCTATCTTTGAAATGAAAGAGCCTTTTCATCCAAAGCCTTCCAGCTTTGGAATAACCTTCCAGTGAGTGTTCAGGACTCAGACACAGCCCCAGTCTTCAAGTCTAGGCTTAAAACCTACCTGTTCAGTCTAGCCTTTGGTATTTAGTTTCCCTGCTGACTGTCAGAACTAATTGTCTGTGTGTTCTTTGTTGCCCCAGCTGAGCTGCTCCCCAAATTCTGTGGTCTGCTGTGGAGCTACTGCCCATCCTGTGCGCTCTGATGGCATTGCTTCACCTGCCTCGGCTGGGCACCACTGCCTGCCTGCTGACCAGTTTGCCATGAAGCCTCTCCTTGTCTTGTGCTGTGAGGGGGTTTCACCTGCATGCTGCGCGCCCATCCGACGGTCCTGCTATTTAATCAGAGACAAACTGGACACTTCTTCCCTGCCTCAAAAACACTCAACACTTCTCTTATTCATTGCCTGTAATTGTAAACTCTGATCCTTTTTTGTGTTTGTTGCTATCGGGGGTTGACCTGAAGTGGATGGGTTCCCCTTTGGAATCTTGGTTCCTCTCAAGGTTTCTTACTCTTGCTCTGAGGGAGTTTTTCCTTGCCACTGTCGACTTTGGCTTGTTCATTGGGGGCTTGGACCTGAATTCTCTGTGAAGCTGCTTTGTGACAACATCTGTTGTAAAAAGCGCTATATAAATAAATTTGACTTGACTTGACATCACACACCCCTCAGGTATTTAAAGCCCCATCAGCCTCGTGCGACGCCATCTGCAGGAGCTTGAAGTTACTGCCACTTTAAACATACAAGGAGATTCATTTTTGTCGGGTGAGCTTATGATTCCTGAGCTCTTGAAATGCAATTGAGGCGTTTGGTATAATGAAACGTGAACAAGGGTTTGAGAGATTTAGAGCAGTCTTAAAAGGAAAAGACTAGGCTACTGTTTTGTGTATTTCTTATTTGTGTGATTAAATTTATTAATATGCACTATTTTTCATGTACTGATGAGATGGCCAACATGTTTTCAGACGACCAAGTCACGTTTTCTTCTGCATGTTTTCACAGCATGTGACCTTAGAGCATGGCTTGAGCTTTATTAATCACTTGGTGTGGCATGTAAATATTTTAAAAGCACAAGCTAATGCCTTTATTTACATGTTTATTTATTTTTAATACCTTTATTTATAACATGTGCATTACTGGCTTCGCTTAGTGTGTCATGTGATGCCTTCTGGTATTGAGACTCACACACACATGTGCTTCATCGCATTGCTCAATTTTTGTGTGTGTTAGTTAGAATCTGTTGGACTGAAACTCGATTCTGGTGTTAGTTGATTTTCAGTAGTCAGGAAAACTGCTCGATTGCAATGTACACTTATCATCTGCAACCAGAAGGAAGTGTCAGATTGCAATGCTTTTCTAAGGAAGATAAAAGTTACCAGGAACAATTAATGATGATAAATTTAAACTGATATGGGCAATATTTATTGAGCTACACATACAGAAGTAGTGTCTCTGGGGTTGAAGTTGGAGTGACAGCAGGCATTCTGGATGTGTGACATGTGACAACAAACCGTTCAAAAACCGACAAAAGCGGGACTCAGCACTGAAGATGCCCCGCTGCCATTCTGAGTCACTCCATGACAGTCTGGCACAACACCATTTCAGTCTTTGGTGATGCTGGCATGTGCCTTCTGCCGCCAACAACGTACTATGGTACTATCGGCACGACTGTTATGGTGCGCAATACATTGATAAGACCATCCCGCTTGCCGGAGCACTATGATGCGACCTCTCTCCAGCTATTCCAACTGCTCGAATCACTTTCGAACTCTTCTCTGAGGCATACTTCACTTGCAAAGGATGCTACCAACACAACAGCATGAGTCAGAATGGAAATCACACACATCAGGACGACCTTATATAGTCAGTCAGGTAGTCTTGTCTTTGCTTGGATCACATGTGTGGCCAAAAATGGAACTTGAATCATTTGCATATCGCACATATGTCAAACCTACCCACCAAGTTTCATTCCGGTCGATTTATTCCTTCTGGGTACATCTATTTTTTTCAATGATGAGTGTAACTTTTTCAGGCTCTAAAAGTGTATGAAAGTCATAAAGACCTGAAATTAATCTGAGATGTCTCTTTGCTGAGAGTTGTAAATGTTTGACGCAGATATGAAAGTGCCAAAGCTTATTAGAGCTGTATGCCTTTTGCCAGTACAGGGCCATGTGGGTGTACCAGTGTAATCCAAATGTATTTATAATGGTACCTGGTTCTCGTGACTGTTTTCGGTATATTAAATAACATATTCATTTTCAGTGTTTCCTCTAGCTCCCATTGCATTTCACTCAATAGCCTGATTAAGCCCCTGGAGCATGTGCGCGGTTGATATGATGGCCATTAAGGCCTGTTATACCGCAGTGTAAAACCAGCTGGCATCAGCGGTTAGCCTACAGAATAGCCTAAATGGAAATGGGAGATATTGGTTCTCTCAATGGTGAACGGAGCAGCCAGATGAATAATGGCATCCTGATCACACGCAAGCGCACACCCCCAATGCCACTGATCCAAGTGAGCATAAATCTTTCATCTTTTTCATTGGTGAGTTTTTTTTCTCTCTCATTATCTGCTATCATTACTTACTCTCTGTAATATTCCTCGATGCTTGAGGCTACTGTGTTGGGCCTGTAATTAATTGTAGGATTTCAGACTTCACATTTGCATTAGTCTTGACACGCAAGACCCAACAAAATGGATGTTGTTGGCTATCTTAAAGACTATAAAGACTCTACAGTTCCAACTGAGGAGATGTCCTGATGTACCACATATACTCTTGATGTATCACAAGATTATGTATTTATAATATCTCCACTTCTAATATATATTTTATGCTTAATTTAAAAGCTCTAGTTCCCCATTCAGAGTAGTGAATATTCATAATAGACAGACCAATAGAATTGGTCCAAACTGCATAGAAACAAGTCTTGTTATATCAACCACCTTTACAAGTTAAGAAAGCTGATTTATCCTCCTGTAAACTTCCATTTTGGAGGCTTCTAAGGTGGACAGCATAATTCCACGAGTGCTGTTTTATAGTTTGATGTCTTCACTTTTATTCTAAAGTAAAGCATTATGCTAGGAAAATGGAGAACCTTCTACGAGTAGTCGTGTCTAAACTTTTGTCTGGCAGTTTAAGGGTACAATTTGTAAGATGTCTACAGAAGCTAGCATGCTAATCAGCTAGCCTCAATCTTTTCAGTATACTGTACAATTGGTACTGTACAACTGGTACAGTATACTGAAATGGTCATTAGTATAATGATCGTAAAGCTAAACTGAATTGAATGACCAATACGCAACCAGTATGGCACGCAATGTGTCAATAAGACCATTCTGCTTCCCTGCGATGCCATATGATGTGGTCCCTCTGCAACTCTTCAGCCAAACGTGAAACTTGAATCATTTGCATGTCTCACAATGTCAAACCTACTCACTAGATTTAATTGTATTTCGATGAGAAGTGTATTTATTACACTGTGTTTACTGTATTGTATTGTTATGCACTTGTGTTTTCATATTGCAGCATAGTCCTGAAACATTCACTATGTACTTGTATATAGCTCAAATGACAATAAAGCCTATAAAGCCTATAAGCAAGCCTGAGATTACTTAGTAGCTTGAGTCAAAAGTGTATTGATTCAGTTATGCAGTTTGTGCAGCACAAATCAGTAGCATATAGAAGTTACACCACTATATTGGTTGCTAAGTCTTGTAGCTCCAGAGCAGAGCCAGATACCAGGAGACTTTGGACACCCAACATGGCTGTTGGACATGTAGGATAATTGTAACAATTTCCCCTCAACCTACTAATATGGTTTATTAATGACGCTAATTTAAATGTAAATCCTACATACAGCCTGTATCAGAAACTCATTAGGAGGAGTGCAGGAGCAGCTCAGCAGTAGGCTGCTCCTCACCCTGCACTTACCCAGCTCTTCACTGATCGTTTGTCCTCTTCCATCTCTCATGAGCCACTCTCTCTCTATGGCACTCGCTCACCATTCGTCTTTGAGCGCGTGTGCAGCATCCGCTTCCCCTTTCATGTCTGCCGCTCTCGTTTTTCTCGTTGTCCCACCTGTCTTGCTGCCCTTTATGTGCTTGTTGTTGTCTGAGTTTCAGCACAGCAGTTTCCCAACAGCATTGCTTTATGAAGAGGAATGCACAGCTTTATGATTCGCTCCCATTCATGCATGTGGCTGTGTTTGGAATACTGATGTTCAGACCTTCTGTGAGAGTCAGTGCTGCCACATCAAGGCTTAGTCGCTTTTTAAATAGTCTCTGTTTATCATTGAGCTCAGAGTTACCAGGTGTTGACTGATTGCTGAGTAAAAGGCCTCTCAAGTCTACTTGTTTTAATAAATTGATTTGTGTGTATGAATCCATGTTCTTCTACTTCTTCTTCTTCTTCTTCTTCTTGGGAATAACTCACTGATCAAAAAAATAACTCACCAAGATGGAGTTGCTGGAATCGAATGAAACTTTATATGTGTGAATGTAAGGATGGATTATGTAAGTGATTACAGTGTTACAGTGAAAGGATAAGTATATTGGGGAAAACTGTACAACTGAACGTAGGCTCTAGTACACTGTTGGGTCGCCTCTAGCCTGGATACAAGATGAGATATGGCTGGGCATGGAGGCACACAGGTTCTGTATGGCATCCTACGGCACATTTGCCCATAGATGTTGAAGCGGCGCCTGTAGATCCTGCACACTCGTAGGTTGCCGAAGCTGGCATCCCAGCTGGTCCCATTAATGCTTGATTGACAATAAATCTGGTGACCGGACAGGCCAAGGAAGTGTTGCAAACCGGTCGAGAAAAATGCCAGTTGGAAGCCCTGGCAACACATGTGGCCAGAGGATGTCCTGAACATCACTGAGCTGTTAGTGTCCCTCCTATCACTACTAGGGGTGACCAACTGTTGTATGCGATGTATCCCAGATCATAACACCAGTTGTTGGAATCGAATGAGTCTTATATGAGTGACGGTATTGATGCTATATAAGTGATTACAGTATTAGAATGAAAGGATAAGTTTGTTGGGGAAAACTGAACAATGGCATGTAGGCTCTAGTACCCTGTTGGACCGCCTCTAGCCTGGATATAAGATGAGATACAGTTGGGCATGGAGGCATACAGGTTCTATACAGCATCCTGCGGCACATTTGCCTACAGATGTTACAGCTGGGCCAGGCGGAAGCCCTGTCATGAGAGTCAACACGTGGCTGGAGGATGTCCTGCACATATTGCTGAGCTGTTAGTGTCCCCCGTATCACTACTAGGGGTGACCGACTGTTGTATGCAATGGCTCCCCAGATCATCACACCAGCAGTTGGGGCAATGTGTTGCTCCACAGGAAAGCCTGGATTGAAGAGCTTACCATGAGGCCTCCATACTCAAACCCAACTGTTGTGCCAAACAGAACCTGCATTCATCGCAGTCTGTAGCAGTCCAGGTTTCTTGTTCACGAGACCACTGCAAACGAAGGCGACAGGTAATGGGTGTGGTGATACCAAATTTCCTTCTGCTAAGTACCTGAAAATAGTCCGGGCACAGACAGGGGTGTGTAATGAAGATGCTACCTGTGTCAGGTTAGTGGACAGGGACACTACGGCAGCTGCTTGTGCTTGTGTACATAACAAATAATCCTCTCCACAGGTGGTCTGTCTGGGCCATCCGGAGCATCATGTGTGTGTGTGAGCCCTCACATATCCGGAGTTTTGCAGCAATCTGACATTTCTATCTGGTTGTCAGTGAGTGTATTTTGAAGGTTCATTGAGGACCAACACAGGGATGGGGTGGAACAATAATTGATGAACTCTATGCTGACGCTGGCATATTGCTTTAGCAAACATGGTGGGCCCATGCCATACTGAGAGACACTACTTCTGTATGTGTAGCTCAAAAAATATTGCCCATATCAGTCTGCATTTAATATTGCCCATATCAGTCTAAATCTAAATTTATGATCATTTATTGTTTGTGGTGACCTTGTGATCTTCCTTCCCAATAACATTGCAATTCCACACTTCCTTCTGGGTGCAGCTATTCTATTGATGATGAGTGTATAAGGTGACATAATGTGTAAGGCAAGTTGACGTAATTTCATCAAGTCATGTGATATTAACATAGTGATGATAAGTTAGGTGATATGTCTAAACATAAATCCATAGAGGATGTAAAAGGAGGTGAGGAGGTTTTGCGTATGGACCAGGAGAACATACTCCCCCTGCATTTCCCATCAAACTGATGCCAGACTAATAAAGTAAGACTAACAAATCTGCTCTAGAGTCCCTCCCAAACCTTCTCCCTAACTGTAGATCCAGTCCCCACTTCTCATGAACATGGCAAATTCAAATTAGGATGCTCTTGATCGGATGTTTCACTGCTCACACGGCCCCAGTGGATGCTATTGATTATGATAGTGTGAAAAAGTCAATGCTAGTATTTTTAGCCTATTTGCGGATTACTCAACAGCATATTCTTGATCTATATTGGGTGATGCTGATAAGGTGATGAGTTGGTGAGGTGTCAGGTAAATGCACACGTTTCCGTTTGGTCTGGGCCTGATTTCCTTACTGCAAACACATTAATAGCCTTATAAAATCCACATAGAGTGGTCCCAAACAATGTTTAGACAACTGGTGGGCTTTCATCAGGTTCGTCATCTTACTTTTACTATTGGTTTTAGGGAAAGGCACTTTTAGCGCAACATCAAACCCACTGTAGACTCTTTGTGTGGAGAAATCCTGGAGAAGAATTCCAACCAGACTGCAGTAGAGCTCTGTGATTGACAGAAGTGGAAATGTCAAAGCCTGCTGCTGTTTTTCTTACTGTGCTGTCGGTAAGCTTGTGTTCATTGATGAGGTCATGAACTCAGAAGCGTATAGAGATATTCTGCATATAAATGTGCCGGAGTCTGCACAGAAACGTTAGAAGCGATGATGATCTGAAGCACAACAGTCGCCTTTGAAAGTATAATTTGCCATGAAAACAAAAAAAGTGATATGTTTAGAATAAATGGCATTTAGTTTGACAGTTTGTTTGCTAACACAATGAACATAATATAGACCCAAGTAAGTTAATAGGTTAAGCCTTGGTCTTGCAGGCAAACAGTAAACCTGTATAATCTATACCCCTTGAACATTGAATGTTCCAATGACCAAAAACTGATATACAATATTTCATCATATTTTTGTCCTCTCCATGGAAGCTGGGTGGTCCGAATCTTGGGTAATGCTTCTGTAAGCATTTCCTAATCAATCACAAATCAAGTCAAGTTTATTTATATAGCACTTTTACAACAGATGTTGTCAAGAAACAGCTTTAAAGAGAACCTGGGTCCAAGCCCCCAGTGAGCAAGCCAAGGGTGATGGCTGCATGGAGGCTCTCCCTCAGATCAAGTGGAAGAAACCTCAAGAGCAACCAAGACTCAAAAGGGGAACCCATCTTCCTCCGACCGACACCAGATAGCAAGACAATAGCATAAAGAAAAAGAATTTTACGGTTCTATGCAATATTGGATAGAATAACCGATAACTGTTAGAGTCAGAGTGAGAAACATAGGCTGAATGAAACTCGGCCAACACGTTAAGCAAAACCTTGAACATCCACTGCTGCTATAAGCCTACAGTGGTAATCTATTAGAAAGCATATGAAAGGGTTCAGAATAGCAGGATCATCGGATGGGTCAACAGCATGTAGGGGAAGCTTCCACATAGTATAGGACAACATGAAGCTCCATGGTTGGTAAAACTGGTCAGAAATGCAGGCAAGCAGTCGGCACCCAGTCAAGGTAGATGAAGCACGGTCACATTTCCGGGTTTCCCTGACACCACCGATCTCCCGAACTCCACTTCCCAGAGTGCATCACCCGATGACGTCACCCCCACATATGCTTACGCCTGCACACACACATACTCTTCGCAAAGTTTTGCTAACCTTGTTTGCACTACTGAGTGTTCTATTCTACTCGATTCTACTCTGGCTTTGGCTCTCTCTTTGTCTTTGACTATCTCTCTTGCCTCTTACCTGATTCTGGTTGCCCGTTTGCTCGCCTCTCTGGTTTTCGACCTCCTTCTGTTCTCCTGACTCCTCTCTTTGCTTGCCCCTTACATTTTGGTTGCCTTGTTGTTTGATCTCCTGGTTCTGACCTCTGCCTGCCTCTCCACTTTGACCTCGCATTGCCCTACTGTTATGTTTGGCCGTACTTTGTTACTGTGCTTGACTAACAGATTGTTTAATAAAACTCATCTGACTTTTAGCTCTGCGCACGTCGAGCCAAGTTCTTTGTTCCTGACAAGCAGCAGCTTCAGACCACACAGGATGGGCAGTAGTTCCACATTACAAAGGCTGACGTCTATCGCTCCGCCCACACAAAACAAAACACAAAAAGGTTTAGAGTCAGAAAAACTTGAGCTAAACCTAACCCAGCATAACTAAAAGCTAACAAGCTAGACCACCTATCTGTACCTGCCCTTCACTTGTTCATTCCTTTTTTTCAAATACCAACATTGTTCATTCATCCATTGCTTCATTTGTGCATCTGTAAGTTTGTTTATCAGTCCACCTGCACATCTGCTTACCCACTTCTTGGGCCAGTTAAAGTCACAGGATGGATCATGATGCTAGTTCTGTACGAGTGGCAGAGCAGGCTAGTAGTATTGGACAGAGAGCCGTCAATCAAGCTGCAAATTAGCCACGCCCACACAGTTCTCAGATAGCTCTGGTAAACTGTTTTTAAGCTGGATGGGGGCGTAGTAGAGAGCACTGTCGCCGCACTGCAAGAAAGGAGCCGTCCGTGGTCCTTTCTGTGTGGAGTTTGTATGTTCTCCCTGTGTCTGTGTGGGTTTCCCCCAGGTACTCCAGTTTTCTCCCACAATCCAAAGACATGCATTCAGGTGAATTGGAGGTGCTAAATTGCCCCCTAGGTGTCAGTGTGGGTCAGTGTGTATGTCTGTTTATCTACCATGCTATTTACTGGTGGCCTGTCCAGGGTGTTTCCTGCCTTCTACCCTTTGAGAGCCCGGATAGGCTCCAGCACCATCCCCCATGACCCAGTAGTATTAGGCAGGTTAGAAGCTGAGTAAGAGAGTGTGATTTTCTGGATGCTTAATATAACACTCAGGTTTTGTATCAAACAAACACATATTTGGATATTTTGGATATTTGTGTGCCTTGGCACTTTAAGTATGGCGAAAATGTCCAAATATGTTTTGGGGCTATTGTAAGTACTGCCGAGAGCTCTGAGACATCAACATTAAAGCTCAGTCTTCTTATCACTAAACCTCCCTGAGGTTCTCCACACAGGCCTCAAGCCTACATAGGAACACTACACAAGAACACTTCAGGCAGGAGGCATTTGATATCACCTTGTTCTTCATTTTAGTGTTTTACTGTCTTATTGAAGGTAATAACATTTGGGATTTTGCCAGTGACTATATATTTACCCGCTGTAATGATTTTCTCTTGGGTAGCAATTGGAAGATTCATATTCATTAAGGCAGATTAGCATGCATGAAATATGGCTCTTGCTGCAGCAAGGTATCAGTTGGCAGTGGAATATAAAAAGCTGCAGTACCAGATAATCATTGAAGTGAAAGAGATTGTTGGAAACGGGAATGAGTGATAGTCGAAATACACACATCCGGTGCAACCTTTGACTACAGATAATCATGCAGATCAGTTCTGTACTGCAAGTAAAGAAGCACCTAAAGATGGACTGAAAGGTGGGCCTAGCCATGGACTGTGTATTTCTGGTAGGCGGGGTCTATATAACACATTGCCAACTACAATCTGTACACATAGTACTCACTTGAGCTCATCTAAGACAAAACAATTAGTCCCCTCTGTGACATTCTGGAGTTAGGGGGGAGTTGTGTTGAACCATGGTGCCTACATCGAGCTGTTGGACAACCAGGTTTTGCCTTGAGCTCATCCTCTTGGCCAGTTTCAACCAGGTTTAGTGTGTGTGTTAGAGTGGAGGAACTACCAAACTGTGTTGGACACCAGCCCTACAGGACTGGAGTTGTGCACCCCTGATATAGACATTTTGGTTGAATTTGCCTTCAATTGTCTCTACAATCTCGCCAACATAATATATACCAGGGTTTGTGGCTTTTCCTCAGTGATAGGTTGGCGAAGGTTTTTTGGCCCACTTTAAAAAACAGTCCACATCTCTGGCCTTATCAAAGACACCTGCAGGCCTGCATACAGCAGGGTGTGTCTTTAATGGTGAATGTGCTCTTTGTGACCCTGCTCTGATCAAGACTGATGAGCACATTACTGCAGTGTGGTGCAGTTAAACTGATTACCGTTCCTGCCCTTGTAATTTGCCCATGTGGGGAATTAATTGGCATTAGCATGTATTTAATTTGTATTGCTTTTCAAATAGAGTTAAAACATCTAAAGAGGAAGAAGGGAATGACCTGGACAAGAGGAAAAAAAACAGAGATCCAATTACCGTGAATTTCTACAATTTTATTAGTCGTGATTGAACGGCTTGGGTTGGACATTCTTTGGCTGGTCTAAAGGGCACCCTTGACACGTTCTGCATGAAATATGGCGCTAAGCAATAAGGCCAGCCTAAAATATGGCAGTAAGGCCAGTCTAAAGAGCGCAGGCCAAGTGAAAGCTTTCATTTAAAAAAAAAAAAGAATGTTCTTGAAAGACAGAATATAATGATCAGGGAAAGAAAGCGCCTAATCACATGCAGGTACTTCTGTGCTCTCTGATGATTTGCCACTTTTTGATGCTTGCAGCTTTCAAATCTGGCTTATTTATGAAGCTCCTGCAGCTGCTTAAAAGAGAATAGAACATGGAAGCAAGCAGTAAGTAGCAATTTCACTCCATTTAACCAAATGCTAGAGATCCACACTTCAAGTGCACCATATACTCAATAGCTCTGCTCCGAATGAAGGTTGCTTCCATTTGTCAGGGCAGCGAGTGAAAGAGCACAAAAAGCAGAACGGCAAAGAGGCGCGTAGAACTCGGCCTTTGAGTGGCAGCTGCTGCACGCTGTTAGGAAAGAAAGGTGTCAAAAAGGTTATTTGGTGCTGTAACACAGAACAGAGGGATACGACTTAAACATCATAGTTCCTGCTTACAAAGGTCTGGGTAACCAAACTAACAGGAAGGACTGAATGGGATGGATTACTGACCGGGCCAATGGTGAAAGTTAATAGAGGACTCTGACCGGCAGGGGTCTTGGGGGGGTGGGCGCATTGGGGGTCCATGGGGCCTGAGAGGCTCAAATACTAGGGGCAGTCCAGAGGAGATAGAAGCATTAGATTAATGAATAGCCTTGACTATGGACACAAAAACATACTGTTTTGATATTTTGGGCCATTTTTTTGGTCCAGGGGGGCCTGAGGGGGGAGCAGTCTTTTACAGCCCCAGTGGATGACCCCTGCCGCAATCTACTTTTGGCTCCCTGAAGACCCTCCCAGTGGACGGCTCTATGAAGAACTATTATTGGGAAAGTGATGTGTGAGTGTGGAGAACCTCCACATAATGTACATGTTCAGTAACATTATTTGAATCTTACCTACACGGGGGTTTAATAAGGCATGCATAATGCTGCAAAATGGCAACTTTACAGGACAATGAAAAAACGTACTTCACTTTTAATGGAAGTCAATGTAACCAGACTTTCAGTGTAACCAGATGTCATGCATCGGGACTCTTCCTCTGCCTCTACCGAATCCGGGGACTACACTCCCCATGATCCCCCACTCCATGACACCAACACCACGAGTGCTACCTCTGCCAATCAGGAACAGCGTCCCCACTCTGCTTTCCCAGAATGGTAATTAAGCTCACCTGTTTTCCATTTACCGTGTTGTGTGTATATATACCTACCCCTGTGAATAACACTGCGAAGTATTGCCAACTCTAGCACAGCTTACTGAGCGTATCCCCATTGTTATCAATCATCAATCAATCAATATATATTTAATTTGTATAGCGCTTTTTACAACTAATGTTGTCTCAAAGAAGCTTCACAGAAAAGCAGTTTATATAAAGGAAAAGAAAAACACAGAGTCAATGACAACATCCTTTCTGTACATTATGATACGATTCTAATATACATATTCAAAATACTCTTTTACAATCCTTGGCCGCTTACCTTCCTCTAAAGCAAACACTGGACCAAAAAAAAACCATACAAATAACATATACACAATGAAATGAGAACAGCTTATGGGGCCACGTCAATGGCGGAATGTCACTGTGTTTTCGCCATCTCTGGGAGCTTGTACGTCATCACCCCTTGATGGCCTGGTGGACTGTTAGTGGACTGTTATCTGTTTATGCATTTCCTGTGTATGACCTTCTTCTTCTTCCAGCCTTTGGTTTTCATCTTTTGCCTCTCCCTCTTGTTTGATTGCCTGTTTTCTGATTGTCTTGGTTTTGACCCTTGCCTGTATCTGGTTTTTACACCCTGTCTTGCCCATGTCTGTTTTGGTTGCTCTGGTTTTGTCCCTCTGTTTGTCTGCTTGCTCAGAATTGACTCACTCTCGACACCGTGTTAAACTCTTGTTACATTTTACCTCCAGCGTCAACAGAATTTCTTATAACCTTTATAAGCAATTTTGGGCCATTTCCTTTGGTCATTTCATCATGAAACCTAAGCCAATAAGCATTTTCATATTATGTCAAAACTTGCTAAAAATGACTTTGATGGAAATATGAGGTTTCATTCCGACAGCAGTGGTAAGCAATAAATAACATAATTGCAAAGCAACTTTTTATAAAGCAAGAAATTCTTGAACAGCTTATGACAACATCTTAATGACAAGATGATGTAGCTTATAGAACCTGCAGGTAATGTAAAGGTTCTACACCAACGTTTACCTAGACCTGCATGGTACTTTCTCTACAAAAGTCAGAAACAACCCTGTCATTTATATGTCTGCTGAAGTGCCAACAAGTACAAGTTATTCATTTATCAGTGTACCACACAGTACACATCAAAACACATCACGCAGCAAAAGATTAGGCCACATAAATGATTTCATGGATCTGAGTTATTTTGTTTAACCTCGTAGCAGCCTGCTAGTTCTCATCTTATAGCTGGTTTGGCTAATCAGTACTTTATTACATAAATCAGATGTGCTGGTGATGAGATCTAACAAATCAATTCACTCACTCTACAACCAAGCCTGTGTTCTTGAAAGTGTAATATCGTATCTTAAGGGTGGAGTGGGCAGGGTGGACAGGGGTGAATTAAAGTCCAATACGCAGACAAGCTCTTTCTTAATACTTTTATATTGTTCAGACACAAGTAGCCAACAACATCTTGCTCTCCCACTCTTTCTATCTCTATCTCTCTCTCACTCTTTTTTTGTTTCTCTCTCTCTCTCTCTCTCTCTCTCTCTGTTCCAGTCCCAGCTAATCACAAAAGCAAGAGCTATACATCTAGCAGGGGAGAGTAATCAAACAACATCTCTTGACAGATATGAACTTAGGATCAAATAAAAGTTTTACCAAAGTAAATGTTCAGTGTACAAACAAATAAATTATCATTTCCATTCCTACAAAATTCCTATTACTTTTTTTATTTTACTGTATTTGTTTTTGTTTCAAAATATGAAATGTACCTAATAGTGTGTAATACCTCCACAATCACAAATAACAGCTGCAATTTGACTGGGGTTACTACCACCTTAAACATGCAAGGCAACTATTTTTTTGTCCGGTGAGTGTGCTATGTATAATGTAGGCAAATAAACAAATCAATAATCGTATTGAGTCTCTCGAGTGGATCTTGATGCATCTCTCTCACCCTCCATACAACTGTACACCACATGCCAGCAACAGTCAGGTTTATATTGTTGATCTCTTTACCACCTAACAACAACAAGCATCACAGGGTGGTTCCGGGTTACCCTTCATGCCACGCCACATCTACAGCATAGGAGCATACAGAGAGGATCATACAGATGACGGGGGTTAAAGCGAACACTAGTAAATGTGTATTCACATCAATACAACCTGACGATCTGCTAGATCCCTACAAATAACTGTTTTGATAGATCCTTCACAACACAGCCAAAGTGCTTGTATGGGTTCAATTATTTCAGACCCCTGTGGCAAAGACGTCTTGTCTCTTACTCCCGTCTCTGCTTAAGTGGAAGAAGGCTTTACTCCAATTATGTCAGACACACTCCATGATTTCCACCTGCATGGGCTACAGTCATCAGCGCACCCTCTCTCACACTTAATGACGGGGTGAAGTCTACTACGCTGAACTTGCAGTCAGCGGAGAGCTCACATTTAACTTACTGCTGTGAGGAGTGGTTTAAATCTCCAACACTGATCATAATATCAAACCCATCAGGTAAATTCAATTTGTCCACTCTTTACGCTTCGGCAGCTATTAACACTTGAATTCTTTTATTCTTCCAAACAACTGATTGCCGCAGAGTTCCCCCAACAAAAGCTGTTCCCAAAGCTCTCACTAACATTAGGTCCCCTCTCTAAGAGATTCACACTAGCAAGAACACTAACACGCCTTAACTGCCCTGCAAGTTTCCTTTTTATGTGCCTCTAAAAGAACTCAAGGGGATGTTTCCAAGGAGAATAGATATGAGATACACTACATTGCCAAAAGTATTCGCTCGTCTGCCTTCACACGCATGTAAACTTGAGTGTCATCCCATTCTTAATCCATAGGGTTCAATATGGTGTCGGCCCACCCTTTGCAGCTATAACATATATCAACTCATCTGGGAAGGCTTTCCACAAGGTTTAGAAATGTGTTTATGGGAATTTCTGACCTTTCTTCCACAAGCACATTTGTCAGGTCAGACACTGATGTTGGACAAGAAGCCCTGGCTCACAGTCTCCGCTCTAATTCATCCCAAAGGTGTTCTATCAGGTTGAGGTCAGGACTCTGTGAGCCTGAAGAGGTCATTGAGCCTGAAGAGTTCCTTTCACTGGAGCTAAGGGGCCGAGCCCAACTCCTGAAACACAACCCCACACCATAATCCCTCCTCCAGCAGACTTTACACTTGGCACAATACAGTCAGACAAGTACCGTTCTCCTGGCAACCACCAAACCCAGACTCGTCCATTGACGGAAAAGCCAAACAGAGAAGCATAATTCGGCACTCCAGAGAACACATCTCCGCTGCTCTAGAGTCCATTCCCGACGTGCTTTACACTGCTGCATTTGACGGTTTGCATTGCACTTGGTGATGTAAGACTTGGATGCAGCTGCTCGGACATGAGTTGCTGTCGTTCCCAATCGCTTCCACTTTGTTATATTCCTGCTCATAGTTGACAGTGGAATATTTAGTAGGGAGGAAACTCACAACTGCAGTTGTTGCACAGGTGGCATCCTATCACGGTACCACGCTGGAATTCACTGAGCTCCTGAGAGCGACCCATTCTTTCATTAATGTCTGTAGAAGCAATCTGCATGCCTAGGTGCTTGGTTTTATATACCTGTGGCCATGGGAGTGATTGGAACACCTGAATTCAATGATTTGGATGGGTGAGTGAATATTTTTGGCAATATAGTGTAATAGACTTGCATAAGGGAGAAATACAGGACTGGGTAACAAGATTTAGAGGTAACGCCACCAAAAACTGTGCCCAGCAGAGAAACAGCTTTCATCCTGGAGAGAAAATCAAGCTCCACACTTGCTCCAGATCTAAAAATCCACAGGAGTTTCCATCCATCCTTCCACTGTGAGAAGACAACACGACTCTATGGGTAGCTGTCAGGAAGCTGTTACTGAGAACAGCAGACAGACATCTCGGTACTTCCAACATGCCACATCAAGCCGTTTCTTTGTTCATCAGTTCTTTATTTGTTGTTACTTGCTGTCTGACGTACTTGTCTAGTATGTGCAATACCCATCCTGTATGTGCAATACCTCCCTCCCCTATATCGCCATTCTGCACTTCTACTTCTGCCACAAAGACTCAAAAGGCCAAAGTGATGGAAAACGATAGGGAGTACAATTTGATGGATAGCAATTCTTAAAGAATAAAGAGTCTTTGGCATAGGCCCCATCCTGGACCCAGGTCTTAAAGTGTTCAGACCCTCACATATCTTGCCGTCACATGTCCAGAAGACCTGGTGTTACTCCACCTCCACCCCTACTGCAAAATCTGCAGGAACTGTGTGAGAATATTCAAGCTGTATGAGATGGATTATCACAGGACACCATTAGGAACCTCTACAACTCCATGCTGAGATATCTGGCATGTTGTGTTAGCAAACATGTTGGACGGATGCCATACTGAGAGACACTACTTCTGTATGTGTAGCTCAATTAATATTGTCCAGATCAGTCTAAATTTATCATCATTTATTGTTCCTGGTAACCTTTATCTTCCTTCCCAATAGCACTGCAATCCCACACTTCCTTCTGGGTGCAGCTATTCTTTTGATGGTAAATGCATAACAAACATAATTCTGCTTCCATGATGTCTGCATTACAGAAATGTTTTCTGGACTGATGGGTGTATATGTTTGTAATTGGGATTACATGGATTATAAGAAGGCGAGAATGCAACCAATATTCAAGATTAAACTTTGGTAGTGTGGGGAAAACTGTCCCTGCCGAAAGCAATCCTCTGGAAGTTGTAATTGTATGGTAACAAGTTGACACAGTCAATAATGAAAAATGTGATGCTGTGTTTGGGCTTCTGTTTAATTTTGTTCTTGATGCTAAACATTTATTCACTTTTACTTTAATGGCTGGTTTGATTGGAAAATAAATAAATGAAAGGCTGGGCTCTGACTTTTTTGCACAGCACTGTATATCGTCGCTGTCCAAAGAAAAACAAGTGTCTCCAACCGCAACTTTACAGGAGAGGGCAAAAACCTACTTTACTTTGAATGTTTGAACGTGTTTACTTTTTTACAAGCAATTTTGGGCCATTTCTGTTGATCCATTCTTCAAGAAATGTTCACACGGTGTTAACAGCAGCTGCTGTGTTTAAATGATACATAAAAGTAAAAATGGAGATACGTGCTTTTCTTTGGATAGTGACGATATCAAAGCCTTTTTGATAGTCTGGACACATGAAATGCAAGTCCAACCGGATATTTACCGATGCGTCTCAGTCTAGATGTTTAGGCCGCTCCAATTGGATTACAAAGCGTCTGATTTTGCATCACTCGCGATGTGACAAACAGCAAGCATGTCAAATCCAGAGTGACAGGAGTGCTGGCACTGAAGAGGCGCGCCAAAGAGATGTGAAGCGTGACTTGACAGGGCAACTTTTTGGAGGTGGAGAAAATGCATCTCCATCTCTCCTGCTTCTGCATCTGAATGCCAGGTCACCAGCATGACTACATAGTTACTGACATCTACATCCCTACCACGGTGGCCCATGTAAATGGGTCGATGATGTCTGGAGACACAAATCCAATCTGATCACTTACAATTAGCAGTGCGGACAGTCATCTGAACAGATCTGATTTAAGAAACAAATCTGATCTGCCTGCTGTCCGAACACTGCCTATGAGCATATGACAAGACTTGTCATGGATTATTGATGAGAAAACATATTGAATCATTATATGGCCTAATGAGGTACACCGTAATTTAGCTTGTTAGCAGAACAACAAAGAATGCTAACCACTTGCTTGGCTGATGCTAGTACACTACAGAGTCCTGTTGCTGTGTCTAAATGAATCTTTGATGTCTTGCCCAGTAGGAACTGAAACAGTGATGTGATTATGATGGCGGATTAAGTACTTATATCTGAATGAACATTAACTGCATACAAATCACCAGCGCTAGGAATGTTCTACGTTCGTAAAAATGTGAGTATATAAATGGTTCTCGAGTGGGCTGCGGAGTCTGGCTTGCAGCGATCTTTTGACATGAAACCCCATGTGCCTCCTTCCAAAATCCGGCATCCCAAAATTCAACTGACTAATTTGTCGTTTCTCTTCATTGTAGAACTTTCTCAATCAGGAAACCGCAAACTGAAGAACAGTCCCAGTTTATATTAGTAGTGCCGCCAATCCACGAAGGGTAAAAAAGCTCTCTCTGAGGTGCATGCAGCCAAGCATATGCTTTCAGAAGCCACCCACATGCCACTGTGGAACACCTCAGTGCATTTGGTGGACATCAAAGTGATCTAGCAGACACCCACATTGGCTAGCACTGTTTGAAATGGGGGAAAAAACCTGTCACCTTTCATGGCCAGCAAGAACAAGGGAAGATGTGCTCTAACAGACCCTTAACTACAAGAGTGGAAAAGTCTTTGCTGGAAATTGAAGTCCGACTGGAAGCAGTGCCACAGCTGCCTGAATTATATTGGAGTAGAACGTGAAGTTCTGGAAGCCTGGAGAGTACAGGCAAAGGAGGAGATATGCCTGACAGTCAGCAATGTTCTTGCAGGACTGAAACACTGCATGGGGTACCAGTGAAATCAAGTGTCAGAGGTGTCAAAAAATCTGCCTGTCCTCTCAATATTTTTATTAATAGGTGTGTAGAAAGGGATCCAAAAGTCAGAGACCACGTTAAGAATCATGATTAACTACATTAAGGCCTTTGCACAAACAGGTTAGTGTTTTTTTTTTCAGTCTTATCACTTCCATCTACTCATCAAAGACTTTTGGACAAATGTGTGTGGTCCATTCCGTCTCAAGTGCTGACCACCATTCACACTAGAGAGGTCAGAATTTCATAACTACTAGAATAACCGGCAAGGTCATTGTAATAGTTTGAATTTTACCTGCTTATTTACACCTCAGAATAGAATAAGTAAAAGAAACAGACCATCTTGATATGTAGGAATATGGCATAAGAAATGTTAGGATGAAAAATCAGCACTGATTAGACAACACAGAGGGCCTTTTATTATAAACCTTTATTTTTGAACATATATATATATATATATATATATATATGCCTAAAAC
>CM067487.1:9135396-9153385 GCA_034552555.1 Semaprochilodus insignis | reverse complement strand
GGGCAAAACAGACAAACAAACAAACAATCAAACACACAGTTGGCCTATTGACACATTTTTAACTATGCCAGTGACTGAGTAATTAGAGCTACCCTTCATGTCATGCTTATAACATAAATAATATGTCTGTTTCTGAAAGTTTTTGTATTTCTTTTTTATATATATGGTATCTTTTTCATTTAGTTCAGTTTGTTTCACACCGCTAACAGTCATATAACCACATTACAGCTAATGTGGACCAAATTACCCACATATGTGAATTGGTGAGAAATTTTACATTATAAAAAAGTAAAAATACAAAAAGACGTGTGTCACAAAACAGAACAACCTTAATAACCCACCCTTGATATCTGCTTCTGCTTTATGATTGGACTATCAATTTGAAATTGACCAGTCAGATTACTGATGCTTGGTTTGGCCAAAAATACAGTATGCAGTCCATGTGCCAAAGTTAAAAGTGTATCTTATTTTAATGCTCATCTGCCATTGTTAACACCAACTCCTGATGCAGACACTGAATGACAGTCTATATGGACTAAAATGTTAAAGCAGGCACATTATGTAGATGGTACAGTACTGAGGAGTAGACTGGGAAAAGCAGCCTTTGGTGTTGAATTCTCTCCTTGGCTGAGGTCCATCCACTCAAGCAGGGGTCACCGGTCCACAATTGCTCGGTGCAGACCTGAATATGAGTGGAGTTTCTGTGCGTTTTCTCAGAATGAGCACTGAGAAACTGCTCTGGCAACAATGCAAAGTGATTGAATGAAGTTTTAGGAGTGACGTGGGAACTTGTGGTGAATTAAGAGTTGAAGAACTCTTTATTGTTAGCTTGAAACTTTCCATAATGGTTCTTACAGAACTTCATTAAAAGACCACCTAATCACAAAGAGTGACAGGAACAAGCTGAAGACTCTTGATATGGTTCTACTTCAAGCGCTCATGAGTGGAGCTTATGAAAGCCGGAAATTAAATCAGGCAGGGACTAAAATCAAAGTCGTGTAGTCACAAGAGCAAAGTCGTGTTTGCGTATTGAAGTGTAGTGGCTTTTATTCGATACCACAGAATGTAGTTTTTTGGGGGCGTCGCAGTCCTAGTTCTCTTTGTTGTCAAGACATGTTTATTTATATATATATATTTATTTATTTATATACGTATTTTTTCATATTGGAATTACATGAAGAGGTGGATACAGTCTAGCTGTAGGAGACAGAAGTGGGCAGAGGAGCTTAAACCTATACTCACATAAAAGCATTGTTCTGAGAAATAATGACTGAAGAAATAAATAAAAAGCATCAATCACCAAATGAACAAAAGTTAGACTCTGTCTGTCTGTCTATCTATATATTGTGGCTTGGCCGGGGGAAAACCTCAACGAGACCCAAAGACACACGCACAAACACCCAGCACGAGTCAACCAGTGTACTTTATTTACATAAAACTGAAATGAACAACCCAAATGCAACTATGTAAAATATGAGGCTTGCTCAGCCAAATGAATCTTTCACCCCTCAGTCTGTCTCTCTGGCTTCCTCGCTCTGGCATGGCCTGTAGCCACCTGTCCTGCCTCTCTCACACTGGAGAGAAGGCCAGTTTATAAGGCAGGCATGGCGGCGACTCCACTTCACCCGTGCCACACTATATATATATATGTTCACTCATCGTGAGCCAACACAACATGCCAGTCGTAGAGGTTCCTAATGGTGTCCTGTGATAATTCATCCCATGCAGCTTGAATATTCTCACACAGTTCCTGCAGATGTTGCGTTAGGGGTGGAGGTGGACTGACACGAGACCTTCATCTTGGCGCTGACCATGGTGCCATTCTGGGACACTCCATGACAATCTGGCACAACACCATTGCAGTCTTTGGTGACGTTGACGTCGTGTCAAGGGCAGTCATTGTAATGGTCCTCAGTGGTTGCTATAGTAACCCACATGATTGCTGGGGTGTCCCAAATGGTTGCTAGGGGATGGCTAGTTGGTTGATATGATATCCTAGAATATAATGTACTAATGTACTTCTATAATCCCTATATGTTCAGGTAAAGCCATATGGTATGGCCTCTGCTACTGAGTACGGCATTATGGTGACTGAATATCACAGTGGCTATGCAGTTATGTTATGTTATTTATTTTTTTTATGTAAGAAAAATATATATTATCAGATAACAGTATTAGAAAGCAATGTGCAATCATTAATTGGCGTTATTGTCTTCTGAAAACATGAATGTGTAGTCTTTTGCCATGTAAATATTGTTGAAACGAGTGTGATTTACTCCAACAGCATTATGTTGTGCTGAAAACATTTCTTCGAGGAAAGTGACAGCTTAGTGTTGGTCTGGAAGTTTCCATTTAAAGGTCTTTGGAGTTTGAAGAATCACGGATATGACAATGATAAAAATAGCCAGGTTTTTTTTTTTTTGGAAAAAGCCACTTCAAATTATAAATGCTCATAAGATGAGATGCAGGCATTAATATACCATTTTTAACTTACCGCACCAGTCATTTAGCTATGACAAATACTGCACAAGATGCCTGCAGACATTTTGATGCCATTAATGGCTTTCTGTTCATACCTATGAAGTTTTAAAAGCAATGTGGATCAAAAAACTTTCTTCGCATTTAACAAAGGCATTACATTTACTGGACATGACCTATCCCAGATACATATTTAAAAAAGACCCAAAAATAGTAATAATAATTAAGAGTACAAGCATCATCACACAAACAGTTCCTCAAATAACTGAACCCAGAAGGAATCCACTCACCGGAACAAAACTTGGTGGGTAGATTTGACATCGTGAGACATGCAAATGATTCAAATTTTATGTTCGACCATGCATGTGACGAAAGCAAGGATGAGCCTTTTCACTGTACCAGACTAACCCAACAGCCATGACTACAGACATTCAGCGAGCAGTGATGCCCTCCATGAGTCATCCTGTTAGTGCCAGCACCATTGGCAGATGGCTGCACGACGTAGGACTACATGCACACAGACCGTTACAACGACTGCCCTTAATGCCATGTCTTGGTGGAAATGACCAACAAATCTGTGTGTGGAGGCACCGTGGTCAGAGCCAAGATGAACAGTTTGTTGTCGTGCATCACACTGGCGTCATTCCACCTCCACCGCTACCGCAACATCTCCAGGGACTGTGTGAGAATATTCAAGCTGCATGGGAGGGATTATCACAGAACACCATTAGGAACCTCTACAACTTCATACCGAGACGTCTGGCGTGTTTAGTTAGCTAACCTTGTTGCCCGACGCCATACTGAGAGACACTACTTCTGTATGTGTAGCTCAATAAATATTACCCATATCAGTTTCAATTCATCATAATGTATTGTTCCTGGTCACCTTTATCTTCCTTCCCAATTGCATTGCAATCCCACATCTCCTTATACTTTTTAGATTGTTGAGTGTATGTGTAATGTTATGCAGTATTCTATAGTGTAGCCCCATCAGTTAGATGGAATTCATAATTATAGGTCCATCAATGTTCTCCCAATTGACAGACCACTGCAGGGCGCAGAACTACATGCACGCAGACCATTATGACAACTGCCCTTAACACCACGTCAACATCGCCAAAGACTGCAATGGTGTCGTGCCAGACTGTCATGGAGTGACTCAGAATGGCAGCAGGTCTTCTTCATTGACAAGTTCCCCTTTTTGTCTTGGTGGAGATGACCAACAAATTTGTGTGTGGAGTCATTGTGGTCACCGTGGTCAAGGCATTACAATTACTGCGCATGGCCTCTCTCAGATACATGCTTGAGAAAGACCCAAGTCACATTTATTGTTCATCTCTAAATATCAAGTGACATTGGCATAATATCTACAGTTATTTTCATATTTTGCTGAGGGACTCCTCACGTTAATTGCGTCTAAGCCTCACCAGCTTCTAACAATGGAGGAGTGTTGCTGGATGAGTACTCTTCCGAGTGTAATGAATGGGATGGTATGAACCACTAACCAGAGCCCAAGCTATGACCAGATAGGGAAGTGTAAAGCTTCTGAACTGACAGAAAATTCATATGCAGAATATTAATAGCTGTTTCAGTTATCATTTGGAAGATAGAAGTTCATGCTCATGACTGTCTTTTTCTGCTGTGTTCCATTTCATGTTCAAACATTAAAGGTGTACCTTGCTGCAAGACATTTCATTGGTTTGAATTATACATTATGGGCAATTCTGCAGAATAAATAGTACTGCTCTTAGACAGCAGGCGCATATTAAACTTATTAAACTCGTTATTTGCTCATTTCCAAATATATAGCCTTAAAAGGAAATGTTCCTAAATAGTTAAAGGCTTGAATGTATGACTTTATAAGAAAGACCTAGAACGGCTATAGAATGGCTAGTATAGAACAGCTAGTATTGAATTGTTGGTAGCACTTTACTGGAAGACAACCTACATAGATTCCTAATAGCACATGCATAAGCATTGAGTAATGTATTTATAAAGCAATAATTGAGTATTTATTAACACCTTAAGCCAGTAACCATAAAATGACTTGAGATGATTTTTGAAGAAAATTGGGTCCCAACAAATATACTGTATGTGCATATATATATATATATATATATATATCAATTTACATCTACATGAAACATGAAAAATGAGGTTGACAGAATTCACAACTATAGGTCCATCAATGTTCTCTCACTTCCAAAGTACAAAATACAGGGGGTCCAGGACCTCCTAATTAATCTCTTGCACCCCCTGAATGTCTCAAAGTCAAAATTCTGAGAGGTCCCTGAATGTAAATTTATTATGATGTCATGCTGTTGCATAAGATGACAATAAACTCCTGGATCATATCTCTGTTTAGCACCTCTGTGTTTAGGACTGTAATCAAAACAACACCAGACTGAAAGGATTTTGTTCCAGACAAACGCCTGAAGGTACTTCAAGCTTCGGCCATCATTGGGAGACGCATTAACACTCGCAAATCCAAGTTAGCAAACACAGAAAATGCTTTTACATCACTTTGGCAGATAAAAGCGTTCATTTCTGGAATTTCACAGCAATGCCTCGAACTCATGATGTGTTTACCAAAGTCCTGTCTAAGCCATTATCCCGGACCTGGGTTTACGGCATAATTGCGAGAATGTGCTTTGTTTTTTCATTTGGCTGAATCATTGTTTAGAGGACGCAGAGTGCAGGGCTCCTCTTCCTCTCACTGCGGCGCACCAGACAATACTGCTCCTCGTCAGATTAGTGTGTGTTGTCACTGCAGCACAACCCCGGCCTCCCCCTGTCTGACCTCGTTCCATCTCTCACAGGAAGAAGCGGGGCATACATGCTCTCATCTGATCCTTTCCCCCTGTTCCCAACACTCGCTCATGCTCTGCATCTGAACCAGCTGCTTCTCTCTCTGCATCCCATAGAGTTCCCAGTGCTAAATTTACTCTGGCTCTGTTGTCACAGCCAAGGCTACAACCAATTGCAATTAGTGGCTACTGAAAGATTTACCGAGCCCCGTGTTGGTGTCGTAATGGGGAGCGCCGGAGACAGCAGTGTTCAAAGCTAGACCCCAGGGATAAACTTTCCTCCATTTACAGGGAGGATTCGATCAGTAGGGTTCCCACAAGTCGACAAAAGCATTGCTAACGTTGCTAGGCGTATTACATCTGAAGGCTTATTCAGTAATTACATGGGAAGCGTTGCAAACTGGATAGGAGTTGTAGGAGTGAGGAAGGCCAGTACCCACTGGCAAGTACAAACTTTTATGGCTTAAGAATAACCATTTTTCCTATAACTACTGAATAATAAGCTCACCAGATAGAAAAAAAATAGTTACCTGTGACTGAAACGTACTTCCATATGCACGAAATACAGCTGTGATTGGATTTGGCATGGACTGGATGTAGTCCACTTCAATGTTCAGACACTCTTGCATCAAAGAAATGTGTAGTTGGGCCAGATTTGGTGGATTCCTTCCCTGGTACAATTCTGAGGAGAATTTCCCGTAGACTGTGATTTTAGCCACTGCTGATAGACCCGTATGACTGTACGCTACCGTACACCTGCAAATTCAGCTACTTCCTTCACACTATGGTCTTTGGCACGCCCAAATGCAATCACTCCTTTTAGCCAATCATTAACATCTGCTTTGGAGCCATTTTCCACACATGGAACGAGACATTCACTGCACCGTGCCACCTCTTCTCAATCTATGAATCCCGTCACTCACACCACGCAGGTATTTATAGCCCCATCATCCTTGTGCAGCGCCATCTGCAGGAGCCTGAAGTTACTACCACCTTAAGCTCGCAAGGTGACTAACTTTTTGTCCGATGAGCTTATGTACGAGTAATATAGTATCATAAGTATAAATTTAAAGCAGCATTTCTCAACTCTGGTCCTGAAGGCACCCTGCCCTGCACATTTTAGTGCTTTCCCCACTCCCCACACACCTGATACAACTTATTAGCTCTTTAATGAGCCCTTTTAGAGTTGCAGGAGGTGTGTAAAAGCAGGGAATCTGCTAAAACATGGAGGGCAAGGTGCATCCAGGTCCAGGATCGGGAAACACTGATTTAAGGCTTTGCAGATTGAAGCTTGAAATCTGCATAAAACTAAATGAGGCCCACATAATAGGTCCATCTATGCTCTCTCTCTTCCAAGATGCAAAATACAAGGAGTTTGCAGGGTCCAGGACCTCCTAATTAACCTCTTGGACCCCCTGAATGTCTCAAAGTCATTATTCTGAGGGGTCTCTGAAAGTAAACTTATTATGATGTTATGTTGTTGCATGAGCTGCGTAATGTAAAGTGTCCTGCAACTTGAAACTCCGACGCAACAGTTGCAAGCTTCTCAACTTTGTTAAACAAGTTTCATGAAACAGGGAACCCAAACAGCGATAGCACATCATGTGATCATTTCAAACAACTTACTTTAAAGCAACATCACTTAACTACAAGTAAAAACCAGAGGGTTTATTGGGTAATCAAAAAGGAGACCCACTCTGCCTGGCTCATGGTTGGTAGTTCCTCATTTGTTTCCTGAGATCATGGCATCAAACCTGAGTTTCTCGAGGCCAATGTTTCTTTAAAGAGCTCCTTGAACTAGTCAGCTAATGCTTACAGCTGTTTAAACAGCTGCGTGTTTATCGCTTGTCATTATTCTTCTTTGTTAGCCTGCTGTTACCATCATTAGCTAGATCTTGTTTTTCTAATGCTCCCTACAGAGCTCAGATCAATTTGGAATCCAAAGAATTTAAAGTATTACAGAAGAGGAGACTGAAACATGCTCTTTAATGACCTGGAGCTTCTAATGAGGACCAGCTCCAACCTTTCGGGGTCCCTAGACAGGACTTTTTGGGGTCCCGCAATCATCTTGCTATCTGATGTAACTAGGAACAGTGACTCCCACAAGCTGTCTAAATGTATTTAGAACTGGCTAATTTGTGCATTGCTGATAATTGGACGGTTATAATAGTTAACATTTTAGTTTCTCTTCACTCAAGCATCTTGGACAACTTGAATCATTCACATGTCTCACAATGTCAAACCTACCCACCAAGTTTCATTCATGTTGGTTGATTCCTTCTGGGCGCAGCTATTTGTGCAGCTATTCTTTTGATGGTGAGTGTATGTTATTCTTTTTATTCTTATTTTTCTGCCAGATTGTCTGGGCCGATTGTGTGATTAGGGCTTGTAGTCAAGTCAAGTCAAGTCAACATTTATTTCTACAGCGCTTTTTACAACAGATGTTGTCACAAAGCCGCTTTACAAGGAATCTGGTGTCCGAGCCCCCAGTGAGCAAGCCAAGGGCGACAGAGGCAAGGAAAAACTCCCTCAGTTCAAAGGAAGAAACCTCGAGAGGAACCAAGACTCAAAAGGGGAACCCATCCTCCTCGGGTCAACACCAGATAGCAGGACAAGCAAAGGAAAGGAGTGAAGATAGAGAAATAAAAGTCTGATTAGTCTGTATACAGCTTTTTGATTGGTTTCCACATAGCAACAGATTTTTGCAATATTTTTCTCCTTTAAGAAAAGAGTAGAAGATGTAAACATACACACCCATCTACTGTACTTCTGCTTGTCCAACACCGTTTTTGGTACATTATCTCAGGGTTAGACCCCTAAGCACAAATTCAAAACTGGTCCAACCTGCACTCGTCTGTTCATCCCTCTTTCTTTTCATAGAGTCCCATTCATTTTGCCAACACCCAAACCCTATAGTCTGCTTTGACCTACATCCTCCAAAGTGCATGTGCTCACTCAGGGCATATCCCCAGACTCTAATCTACAGCCATACTTACCCACATTCCTTTATGTGCCATTAATTTAGCTCTTGTTCCTCCCTGTGCAACCACAGCCTAGCAACAGCCAAGCAGGAAGTGGGAATCATTTAAACTGCACAACTATTCCGCATTTCCTTCAGGAAACCCACTTTTCTAGTTACGTAATAACAGACGTGTACACTAGTGAAGTGAGTCGGAAGACTAAAGGCTTGCAGTGAAATTCGCTAGCCATGCTGAAGACTTCAGTGTATCCACTTGTTCATTCTCTAAAACGTTGTAGCGCTTGTTGTTGCTATGGAAGAACCCTTTCTGTGCAGATAAACGTGCGCCCGTAATGCAGCATACGCGGCACACGTGGGATGAGATTTCAAATAGACTCTATCTCCGAATCCCTCCTGTCTCATTCCCTTTGAAGTGAGTCTGAGCCGGGTGGAGGCGATGCAGCTGGTCTCCAAGCCGATTTCCAAGACGGAGCTTTGACTGAATAGGTTTTCACAGAGGAGGGTGGGATTGTGTTTGCTGTTTACTGTATTCCATGCCTGTCACATCTTACGGGGGGCTGAGCTATTCCTTAAACAGATAAGCAAGACACATGGCAGAGGATTCATATGGGTTAACTGATTAATTAGCTGTATTATATGTTACGCTTGCGTGCTTTTCGTGTTCCAGCAGGGTAATATGCACCAAGATTAATCGAGCAAAAAAGAAATTGTCTTTAGTTCAGGGATTGCAAGCATAAGCTGGGATATGAAATCATTTCATTCACTTCAGCCCCCCGGGGAACGGCTGGGCAGATGAAATAGGCTGGTCCCTGGTTCAAGGCGCGAGTGCCCACTTTGCTGTCTTCTTCCTAAAAGGTTGTGTGTGTGTGTGTGCGTGTGTGTGTGTGTGTGTGTGTGTGTGTGTGTGTGTGTGTGCACGTGTGTGTGTGGGTGTGTGTGTATGTGTGCGTACCCATTTTTATCCGGGGTGAGAAAAGCAGTCACTTTTTAAATTGGGCCCTAGATTTTGACAGCCCTTGTGATACATCTTTCATGGTAAGGCTGGCTAGCGATCATGAAAAGAAGCTTTTATGATGACACCGAAGCACTGGAGCTCCATTTAAGGTCTCGTTTTTGAAGAAAAAACAAAAAAAGCTGTAACAAAAAGAGAGAGAACTGTCAGGACACTGTTCGGAGCATATGTGTACAACTTCACACTGTTTTGCCTTTGCTGTCTTATGAGTCATATCACATAGGCACTCTCAGAGTGCCAAAATGCCCTGTAAGAACCACTTTTGGTTCATTAAGTGACCTGTTTTTAAGTGAAATGTGTGTGTGTGAGGAACCTTAGTGTTGCATGAAATGTTAAGGGTCTAGGAAAACCCTGCTATGTTACAATCATCATCAAAAGAATAGTTGAACAAACAGTTGCACCCAGAATGATAAAGCGACAGCAATGAAACTTGGTGGGTAGGTGAGACATGCAAATGATTCAAGTTTCACGCTCGGCCACACATGTGACATAAGCAAGGACGGGCATTATCGCTGCACCTGTCTGCCCCAACAGCCACGATTACGGACATTCAACGAGCAGTGATGCCCTCCATGAGTCATCCTGTTAGTGCCAGCACCACTGGCAGATGGCTGCACGATGTAGGACTACATGTACACAGACCATTGCGACGACTGCCCTTAACACCACGTCAGCCTCACCAAAGACTGCAATGGTGTCGTGCCAGACTGTCATGGAGTGACTCAGAATGGCAGCGGGTCAACTTCAGTGACGAGTCCCGTTTTTGTCTTGGTGGAGACGACGAACAAATCCGTGTGGAGGCACCGTGGTCAGTGACAAGATGAACGGTTTGTTGTCATGTATCACACATCCAGAAGGCCTGGTGTCACTCCACCTCCACCCCTACCACAACATCTACAGGAACTGTGTGAGAATATTCAAGCTGCATGGGATGGATTATCACAGGACACCATTAGGAACCTCTACAACTCCATGCCGAGATGTCTGGCATGTTGCGTTAACAAACATGGCGACCCGACACTATACTGAGAGACACTACTTCTGTATGTGTAGCTCAATAAATATTGTCCATATCAGTCTAAATGTATCATCATTTATTGTTCCTGGTAACCTTTATCTTCCTTCCCAACAGCACTGCAATCCCACACTTCCTTCTGGGTGCAGCTATTCTTTTGAAGATGAGTGTATGTGTAATGTTATGCTGTATTCTGTAACATAGCCTCATCAGTTAGATGGAATTCATCAATGTTCTCCCATTTCCAAGATGCAAAACACAGGCGGTCCACAGCATCCAGGACCTCCTAATTAACCTCTTGGACCCCTAAATGTCTCAAAGTAAGGATTCTGGAATGTCTGTTCATCTACACATTCTTAACTAAGTAATGATACAGCACTGATATGCCTCAGGGTGGCGCTGTAGTAAATTGGTTCACCTAGTTGGTCCTTAAAAGCTTAGCAACTGTACTGAAAACCCAGAATACACCTAAAAGCTTTATAATATGCTGTAGCATATTTGTAAATCTGAAAACGTGCCTAATATCCCAGGAGTGAACTGTTACTCATGAGTGAATTGGTACGCCTTTCTCAAACTGAGGACAGAAGAGGAGATGTGTAAGATCTCCGTTAACATGTGGAAGATTGTTCATTGCTCATTACCAAACTAGAAAAGAACATTTCCAGATGAGGAATAATCACAACCAATCATTTTGTTCACATTGAAGCTAATATCAGTGCTGCAATGGCAAGCAAACGGCCAGTCAGGGCTGGATTAGCGAGCCAACATGGGAATCCCAAATACCAGGGGTTATTTTTGCATGCTGCTCACTGCAGTACCCAGCATGCATTACGGTAATATGCAACTGAACCATTAGGAATCCCCAAGTGTACTAACAAAACCTGCTAATATAGCCACTGATCTACAGGCTAACATACACAGATATATTGGCCTGAGATGTCCAGCATTTGCCAACTAGCAATTGTAGTTTTTCAAAGGCTCCACCGCACCCCCACCCCCTTCAAAATGACATCATCAAAAGGGGGATTTCCTAGTCTTTTAACCAGGATGTCTCACTCCAGGGACTACTGCCGTAGAGCTGCAGGATATGAGTGATGGTTCAGTGTCTTCATTTCAGCTGGAGGGCTCCTTTAACTTGGCATAGAAGCTTCTTTAAGCCTGTAAAATGTTCTTCACACTCAGAAATCCCTGTCGAATACATGGAAACTCAGACTGGTTCTTCCACGACATTGCTCCAGGAACCCCAGATGCCCCTCTTTGTTGAAAGAGAAAGTCACATTTAAACCACACATATCACCTCAAGATCAGCCTCATTGTAGAGCCCTTAATTTATTTGTCAGTCTTGCACGAATGCATCAAATATTTACACCTAAAGAGTCAAACTAGCCTGGTGATGATGGATCCATTCACGTTCATAAATCACATGCATTAATAAACATGACAACTAAATACTGCAGGCACTTAACCCATTAATGTCCATATTTGAATTTTAACATTTGCTTTGGTCTGTATGGTTTGAAATCAGTCAAGCTAAACTCACTCGTTATATTAAATCTCTGTGAATATAATACTCATAAACCAAATAGCACTAAATAAGCTCACCAGACAAAATATGAAGCTCCTGTAACTGAAACGTACCAAATAGTGTGTAATACCTCCATGAGAACAAATAACAGCTCTGATTCAATTTGACATGAAGTGGACAGGTTTCTGGATGTAGGCAACATCAATGTTCAGAAACTCTTGCATCAAAGAATTGGTTCAAACTGGACCAGATTTGGTGCAGTCAGATGGGATTTGGTGGCACAATTCTGAGGGGAATTTCCTGTAGACTGGGATTTTAGCCACTGCTGGTAGACCTGTATGACCGTACGCATCCATACACCCACAAATTCAGCTATTTCCTTCACACTATGGTCTTTGGCACGCCCAAATGCAGTCACTCCTTTTAGCCAATCATTAACATCTGCTTTGGAGCCATTTTCCACATGTGGAACGAGAGATTCACTGCACTGTACCACCTCTTCTCAATCTATGAATCTCGTCGCTCACACCCCGCACGTATTTATAGCCCCCTCATCCTCGTGCAGCACCATCCGAGAGCCAGGAGCCAGAGGTTACTACCACCTTAAACACACAAGGTGACATTTTTTTTGGTCTGGTGAGCTCAGAAAGTCCCGATCTGAAAATGAGATGCATTTTTGGCATTTTAGATGTTAATGCCATTTATCTTTGCAAAATTTCATTGTTGTACATGAATGGGTTAAAATCATTTCAGTGCTGAACCTTTCTCCACACATGGCAAATACATTTTTATTATGTTGAAAGTTTAGCAGCTATGCAAGCAAAGTAAGAGTGCAGTTCTTTTTATCAGTACCATGGACAGTGACACAGCTTGACAGGTCATCCTTAAGCAGGTAAGCTCTGATATTAACCCTCTATATTATGGAACGTTCCAGACTTCTATTCATTTCTCTCACAGCTAGAGTACTGTGCAAAAGACCACTCATCATTTAATTCATTTCCAGCCAACATGATCTCTACGAGTGGCTAATTCTTTAGTGACAAAAAGCCTTTACAGAAAACTAAATGGAGGCCTCAGTGACTAAATACAGTGTATAATCTAAAATTCTTTTTAAAAGAAATGTACAGAGATATTTTCCCACACTTTCAAAGTTCAGTCTTAAGACATTGTTTGCTTTTGACAATCCATATAATCCCAACTGCCTTTGAGGTCTGATTTAGAGGTCTGGGGTGGCCAGCACATCAGTTTCCTTCTTTTCATGGACATTCCTTTTCTCTGTAACTGTCACTTAATGTGGTAGTGAACTATGTTACAATAACTGGGAACTATGTCAGCTATGAACTTATGAACTAGTGAACTAAGTTCACCGGACAAAAAATGAGTCACCTGTGACTGAAACATTTCTAATACCTCCACAAGCACCAATAACAGCTGTGACTGGATTTGGCATGGACTGGACAAGTTTCTGGATGTAGGCCACATCAATGTTCAGACACTCTTACATCAAAGAGAATTCTGAGGAGACTTTCCTGTAGGCTGGGATTTTTGCCACTGCCGGTAGACCTGTATGACCATACGCTTCCAAAACCTGCAGATTCAGCTACTTCCTTCACATTATGGTCTTTGGCACACCCAAATGCAGTCACTCCTTTTAGCCAATCATTAACATCTGCTTCGGAGCCATTTTCCACACATGGAACGAGACATTCACTGCACTGTACCACCTCTTCTCGATCTATGAATCCCGTCACTCACACAACAGGTATTTACAGCCCCATCATTCTTGTGCAGCACCATCTGAAGTTACTACCACCTTAAGCACGCGAGGTGACTAAATATTGTCTGGTCAGCTTGTTTACAGTACATGTTTTGCAAGCTGTCATTTCTGTGTACACACTGGGATAAATCTGGTGTTTGTACCCAGCCCTGACTCTGTAAATGGGTAATTGCCAAAGTGGCTCGGTTGGAGCCACAAATTACTATTCCATTCAGTCAGTAGTCTCACATTGCAAACTGACCAATCACAATCCTGCTATTTGGCATGATATATGGAAAACTGAAACTGAATCATGACATAAACAGGGAAAAGATGGGCGGAGCATCTGTGGCTGAGGTTGCCATTGACTATGCTGGAACAACAAAGCTTTGAAGTGTGAAACGATATACGGAAGTACGGACATAGTAGGTGGAAGTGCGGATAGCCAATCAGAATGCAGCCAGCAGAATCCTGACAGTGTGGCCACAATAATACATTAAAGAAACCAGAGTCTTTGTGTATGTGTGGACAGGGTGTAACAGTAACAGGGGGCCTCAAGTGCCTGAATGTAGGTTCTGCAGCTTTTAAGGTGGAATGGGAAAACTCAAGAAGCTGTTGGAAAAGAAGCCAACGTCAGCTTCATGGAGAGCTGAAAGGCATGAAAAGGGATGGGGAGGTTGCTTGGTTTCTGCTGGTTGGTGCTGACAGGTGGCTGTTTCACAGAACCAGTAGGTCAGTTTTGTATTGTCCTGCTGTTATCCAGCAATTATAGCTACAGTTTGCTAACCCACAAACTGCTAACAATAGCTAACGATTAGCTGCTGTGTCATTGTTTGCTACAACGTTATATCATTGTATTTGTTATTATGTGGTATTGTTTTCCGAAGGGTTTTATGACCATAAACATACGTGTTGGGATTGCTTTGGCATTGAGCATCCATGAATCTTGGTGTATTCTTTTTACTGTCATTTTGCTGTTTGCAAATGGTCTCTGTCCAACGAAAAACATGTGTCTCCAAATTGGCAACTTTACAGGAGAGGACAAAAACCTCATTTAATTCGAATGCAAGTCAATGGAACCAGACTTTTTTCCATACAAGTCGGGGCCATTTCTGTTGATCCATTCATCATGAAATTTGAACACAGTGTAAACAGCAGCTGCTGTGTTCAAATCATGCATAAAAGTAAAAATCTACAAATATGGAGATACATGTTTTTCATTGGACAGAATATCAAAATACCAACTGTCGTTCTCCAGAATAGCTAACTGCTTTTAATGGTCGTTTCGACTGGAAATGAAATAAATGACGGCTGGTATCTGACTTCGGCACAGTATTCTATATTATTTGCATATTCATTTTCCAGAAGTTACAGAATCATTCATAGTAGCTGCTGAATAATACGCCTGGCGATGAATAACTGAACAAAATGGGGGTAGAGTAAGGAGGTTAACATTCAATAACATTTCCAAAAGTTATTGCATGTAGACCTAAATGCAAGGAAGTGGATAATTAATGAAGGAGGTAATCTGTTCTTCTCATTATTATAGACCACAGAAAAAGTGCCCAGGACATCATTTCACTGAGTTATAAAGGTGCATGAAGAAATATTTAATGAGAACTAGCCAAGATAACACAGCTCAACAGAATTAATGGAAAAATAGTCCTCTCATTCATTCTTCTGTCTCTCCCGACTCTTTGCCATTACGAGTTAAATCCTATGGGGGTTCACTTGCATTGTTGTGTGTAATCCATTGTTTGTAGCCAGACATGTTTGTTTACAAACAAATATTACAATTACATTCTCAATAATTCTCCAAAATGAACACTTTTAGATGCTTGTCAAATTTGTCAAACTGCACTGAACTGATTTCAGCCTACCGAGTCTTTGTTTTAACTCACAGATGCAAACAAACCATTCAGTGCATTCATTTGCATTCAGGGCTCTGTCGGTTTCATTTTGGAGGACGGCAGCTTCTCCAGTCCCTGTCCTTCTGAAAAGCATTTTAAGGCTGTAGTTTTCTTGCTATTAAAATCCCTAATTGTTGCTTTAACAATGTGGCAGATGTGCTAGAAAACTAATTATGGTACAAAGCCTGCACATGTTCTAGATTCCTTCTGACCCATATCCATTTAAACATATGATCGCATGAATAAAACATTGTAATTACCAGAAAGGCGTTCAGCTGAGCAGTGCAGCCATCAACCTCTCCTTCACATACATGTGACTCAAGTGTTTTCCTACTGTTTTCAGTACTCAGTATTCAGTGGTTAATATTCAGTAGTCAGTACTTAGTTTTCAGTAGGCTGTTCACATTTCAGTACTCAATATTTAGTACCGTAGTATTTACTTGATTCTGTATTCTGTAGCTGTTTAGGACTTAGTTAACTGTTTAGTATCTAGTATTCCATATATAGTGCTCAATATTATATTCTTTTGATTCATCATCAAAAGAGTAGTTGCACCCAGAAGGAATCAACCGACAGGGAAGAAACTTGGTGGGTAGGCTTGACATTGTGAGACATGCCAATGATTCAAGATTCACACTCGGTAAACACAGACGGGCCTTATCACTGTACCTGACCGACCCAACACCCAACAGCCATGATTGTGGACATTCAGCTAGCAGTGATGCCCTCCATGAGTCATCCTGCCAGCACCATTGGCAGACGGCTGCACGCGACAGGATTACGTGCATGCAGACCGTTGTGATGACTGCCCTTAACACCACGTCAGCATCACCAAAGACTGCAATGGTGTTGTGCCAGACTGTCATGGAGTGACTCGGAATGACAGCGAGTCATCTTCAGTGACGAGCCCCACTTTTGTCTTGGTGGAGATGACCAATGAATCTGTGTGTGGAGGCACCATGGTCAGTGCCAACATGAACGGTTTGTTGTCAATTGTGTCACTCCACCTCCACCCCTACCTCAAAATCTGCAGGAACTGTGTGAGAATATTCAAACTGCATGGGACGGATTATCACAGGACACCCTTAGGAACCGCTACAACTCCATGCTGAGACGTCTGACGCCATACTGAGAGACACTACTTCTGTATGTGTAGCTCAATAAATATTGCCTAAATTTGATCTAAATTTATCATCACTTATTGTTCCTGGTCACCTTTGTCTTTCTTCCCAATTGCATTGCAATCCCACACTTCCTTCTGGGTGCAGCTATTCTTTTGATAATGAGTGTTGGAACACTGAAAATGAGCATAATCCAACCCCTTTAAGTACCTTTAAAGGAAAGAAATTGTGTCATTTGTCATTATAGATTAGACAACAATGTATTTTTCTTCCTAAATGTTCTTCCTCCATTTTAATATCATGTTGCGATTGCTGGTCATTCATAAACATTCATGTATTTCTTCACATTTACACTACCGGTCAAAGGTTTAGATACAGCTACTCATAGAAGGTTCTCCTTTTGTTTAGCTTAATGCTTTACTTTAGAATAAAAGTGAAGACATCGAACTATAAAACAGCACTCATGGAATTATACAGTCCACCTTAAACACCTCCAGAACAGGACTTTACAGGAGGATAAAACAGCTTTCTTAACCTGCAGTGGAGGCTGATATAAGAAGGTGTGTTTCTAAGCAGTTTTGGACCAATTCTATTGGTCTGTCCATCATGAATATTTACTACACTGAAAGGTTTTTAATTGGGCAAAAAAGAGATAAAGGTTTTTAGCACAATAAAATATATTAGAGGTGGCAATATGGCACTAATATAATACTGTGATATTAGACTAGTTACAGTATTCAGCGGATTGCTCTTCTCCAGAGTAATTTGACAATTGCTTACAATTTGTTTATTTTTTACATAGGTAGGCGATGGTAGCATATTAGGAGTCTTGCCCAGGGACCCTTATTAATATAGTGTATGATGTTCAACTACACTATATAGTGTACACCATATAGTGTAGGATGTAGAAGACTGAATCACAGTCTGTAGCATGGGAGGTGGAGGTGTTATCCACTATGATATATTGTATATGCCACATTTATATGCTGTATATCAGGATATCTCGTCAGCTGGAGCTGTTAAGTGTAAGCCTGTGAGTCTTTAAGATAACCAACAACATCCATTCAGTTGGGTGTGCCTAAACTTTTGACTGGTAGTGTATATGTTCTTCAGTTATTAGGCATGTGCTATGAAGTTCCTATGTAGGCAGCCTTCAAATATAATGGTACTAAGACCTCAGTACTTGTTACTCAGGGCTCAATATTCAGTAGCTATTCAGCTTTTGGAACTTCAGTATTCTGTAAGGCTGAAATCTCAGTGTTTGACTCCTTTCCAGATGTGTAAACATAGAATTACAAACACGTTACATTATTTACACACACACACACATACACATTCTCTCTCTCTCTCTCTCTCTCTCTCTCTCTCTCTCTCTCTCTCTCTCT
>CM067487.1:9096991-9134999 GCA_034552555.1 Semaprochilodus insignis | reverse complement strand
GGAGAGAGAGAGCAGGAGAGGGAGCTACTGGATGGGTGAAAAGGGGTGTGGCTCCTCATTCCGCCCTTAAAGCTCTGTGAAAATAGCCCAAACACACATATCAGTTCTCTAAAGGAAAACTGTGCATGTGCAAGATCCCGTGCCAGCTGCATGGCTAATGTGGCAGTAACCTACTTCATGCATACTGAGGCACGACTGCATGGGAATGTGATAGACACTGAATAAAGGCATCTTATCAAAGTTGAGCTTACCTGATGTGCTGCCCTGCACTGCTTGCAGTGGATACATCAGTGCATAGAGATTACAGAGGCAGCTTTCCAACTGAGGGACAGAAGTCAAGTTATATCTTTGGTTTTGCTGCATGATAAGAAATACACTCGTCATCTAAAGAATAGAATTTATTGAGCTACACATTAGTGTAGTGTAGAAGTAGCGTAGAAGTAGAAGTAGTGTCTCTCAGTATGGTGTTGGGTCGCCATGTTTGCCAGACGTCTCAGCATGAAGTTATAGAGGTTCCTAATGGTGTCCTGCGATAATCCATCCCATGCAGCTTGAATATTCTCACACAGTTATTGCAGATGTTGTGGTAGGGGTGGAGGTGGAGTGACACCAGGCCTTCTGGACGTGTGACGCATAATAACAAACCGTTCATCTTGGCTCTGACCACGGTGCCTCCACACACAGATTCGTTGGTCGTCTCTACCAAGACAAAAGCGGGACTCGTCACTGAAGATGACCCGCTGCCATTCTGAGTCACTCCATGACAGTCTGGCACGACACCATTGCAGTCGTCGTAACGGTCTGCGTGCATGCAGTTCTGTGTTGTGCAGCCTTCTACCAATGGTGCTGGCACTAACAGGATGACTCCTGGAGGCCATAACTGCTCACGGAATGTCCACAGTCGTGGCTGTTCTGTATGTATAAACCCAATTCCTAAAAAGTTGGGATAGTAAGTCAAATGAACAAAAAAACAAACAGACACATGATCTGAAAATCCATTGTATTAAACTGAAAACAATGATGAGATATTTAATATTTAATAAGATATTAATATTTAATATTTCAACTAATTAACTAAAGTATCTTCTGTATATATATATACGCTTATCTGAAATTTGATGCACCATGTTCCAAAAACGTTAGGACAGAGATATGTTTATCGCTGTGTTACACCTTTTAGGAATCCGCTTGTAACACCGTTTAGGAATCCTTTGGGAACTGTGTAGAACAATACTTTGTTAAACATGTTATAGAGCACTTCATCTGGTCAACAGCTCAGGGTCTCTTTTCTCATATATTGTGCTTCAAAGTGCACCACTGGGTGACAAGTCTGGACTGCAGACAGTCAGCTTCTCTTACTAGAACCACACTGTGTGCCATGTGCAGAAATTGGTTTGGCACTGCCTTGCTGAAACAAGAAGGGACTTCCCTGAAAAAAATATCACCTACATGGCAGCTTAGGTTGCTCCAACATGCATATGCATTCGTAGGTGTGCAAGTAACCCATTAAAACACCCCATATCATGAGAGATGCTGACTTTTGAACTTTATGCTGGCAACTGTCTGGATAAACACAACGTCCATTATATATTGCACTTATGGATGCAGCAATTTGGCTTTATTGGCATATGTATTCCAAAGCCCATGAGGTTATATTCTGTACAGAAGCATGTTGGCTTTTAATGCAGTGCCATCTGAGAGTTTGAAGGCCAAGGGAATTTAGTAGTCTTGTAGTAGGCTGACTGGGATCCCTAAGCCTAATAAGGTTCATATGTTCATATGTACTTACAAGCTAGTTAAGATTCTCTTTCACTTCTTTTCTCTTTCTCTCTTTCTCTCTTTCTCTCAGCTGTAGCCTAACCATTTGGTTTCCAGCTCCAGGATCACTATCACACACGCAGACAATTCATTCATTTTCATTTTCTACTGTCTGAAAGCACCTTGTTTGACAACCACAATATATTTTGTAAGTAGCCCAAAAAATTAATCTCACAACCTTTAAACAAGCCCTTGGCAGGTAAAGCCAGACATACACTAGGCGACTTATAAATCTTGATATTTGTTGACAGCTCACACTGCATGTTTAAATCAGCCACCTTGCACAGAGAAAACCTGTGATTAATATACTAACACTGTACGAAAACGACTGACATGACGCGACAGGGCTGCTCACACTGCACGTGAAACGCAGCCTATACAGACAGCTCAGCTCTGTCTACAGATGATTTCCAATAAAGCTGTTTCATTCAAAACAACACGCTGCGCGTCCGAGTCCTGAGCAAATGACTCACTGTTCTCTACAGAGTGCACCGTGTGGGATAGGTGGCTCCTGCAAACAACAGTGCATCATATGTCTAATAAACAGACATATGTACACATCAGCCACCTGTATACAGTTCCATACTGGACAAATGTTTTGTTGTAGAAAGCAGAACTACGTAGCACGGTGCGCTACGTAGGAAGGAGGGTAGCATTTGGCATTCAGCTGCTGACAAACCAACTGTACTACAACAGCTTTGGTAACTTGACTACACTGCACTGAAACTGAAAACCAGGCCAACTACACAGACAGTATCACTGTAGTACAGTCTGTATATACGGATGCTGGTACTTATCAGCTCTCTTGTCTCTGTTTATGTGTGCAGCTGTGTAGGAGCCGTAGTTGGGACTGTTTGTATGGGGCTTTGGGTGCAACTTTGAGAAATCAGCATGTGAGGTCTGCTCAAACTGCGAGACAAGCAGCCTAAACTTCTGACATGTCAGAAATTCATTCGATCATCCAACTGCTCAGTCGGAGCTCATTTGGGCAGTTAATCGGACAACACTTTCCCTCTCACAGTACAGGCAAACAACGCCCAAGGAAGCTGAAGTTCAGGCCGATCATGAAATTCTGTCGGCTCCAAACAAATCAGGCTTTAAATCAGGCTAAAATCACACAGTGTGTGCCTAGCTTAAGAGATGCGAATGAGCCAGTCCAGTGACAGTAGATAATAAACCAATGGGCCACTGTACATGCTTAATGGGCCAGTCGATGGCTTTAATAAAAAACGATAAGTTAACAAGTTATAACAGTGGTCCCAAGGTGCATCTGGCCACCAGGAAAATCCTTGGTATGCCAGATTACCAGTCCAGTGCTGGTTTGCTATAAAACCTTTCATTAGTATAGAACCTTTACATTATGTGGATGATTCAAGTTGGAATAAAAAAAACAGGTTTTTGAAATTTTAAAGCGATTCTCCACACTCCACATTTCATTTCCATCATCTTAAAACAACATACAGCTCTTTTGATCATGCATAAAAAGTGGTAGGATCAAACAATGCTTGATCTCAAGGCTACAGGCCTACTTCAGTAACCGTTCATTTCCTTTATAATGTAGAAGTCTAAAAATAATTGTCCTATATTTTGTTTGGAATAGGCCTAACACGCATAACCAAAACGCTAAACAATGACACTTTTCTCATTTTGTTAGTTTTAATCAGCTCCCATGACGAAAACAGGCGGAGGCCATTAAATTGGCTGGTGTACATCCGTCTGTTAGTCATTAGTGTGGTTATCTTCTACTTTCACTTTGCTCATGCACGTTGCAGTGATTATATCTGGTTTTGTGAATGTTCTGCCTACACAGACTAAGAGAAACGTCCTCGGTTATAGAGGAGTGCCATAAACTATTGTCTGAATTTTGAAACACACACTACAAGGCCAAACTTCTGCACTCAATTATGTGACACTCAAACATCACATCCATGTGTGCTTGTTGAATATCTCATTCCAAAAATTCATGCGCATTAATATGGGGTTTGTCCCCAACTTCCCTCTTATAACAGCCTCCATTCTTCTGGGAAGGCACTCCGCTAGATTGCTGAACATGGCTTTGCTTCTGTATGTGAGGTCAGGCACTAAAATTGAGCAATATGGGCTGGCTTGCAGTCAGAGCTCCAATTTATCCCCAAGCTGTTCAGTGGGGTTGAGGTCAGGGCTCTGTGGTGGCAAACCATTTCTTTGTAGACTTCACCTTTCAGCATTCATGCTGAAACAGGGATGGATCTTTCCCAAAGTGCTGTTAGAAAGTTGGGAAAACACGATTATCTAGAATGTCATTTTTAGGCTGTAACATTAAGATTTCCCTTTATTTGCAACTAAACAGTGCAATCCAGACCATGGAAAACAGCCTCTGATCATTATTCCTCCTCCACCAAACTTTATAGTTTGGGCACGTAGCATTTTTTGGCATTTGTCAAATCCATTGCAGCATATGATTTCATACTCCAGAGGGCGTATTTCCATTGTTGGTGTGTTTTATGCCACTCTAACCAACACTTGAGCTGTTGTGCAGCTGACATCTAAAATAAGCTGTACACTTTAATGACAAAAAAAATGATTCACCTCAACATGTCTTGCAAGTCTTGTCATTTAATAATACATACGGTACTGCCTTATAATTTGATCATATTAGATATAACACTGATCATTAAAAGAATAGTTGCACAAGCAGTTGCACCCAGAAGGAAGACAGGAATGAAACTTGGGCAGGTGAGTGGGTAGATTTGACATTGTGAGACATGATTCAAGTTTCACGTTCGACCGCGCATGTGACGTAAGCAAGGATGGGCCTTATCACTGTACCTGACTGACCCAACAGCCAAGATTGCAGACAGTCAGAGAGCAGTGATGCCCTCCGTGAGTCATCCTGTTAGTGCCAACACTATTGGCAGACAACTGCACGACGCAGGACTACATGCACCCAGATCGCTATGACGACTGCCCTTAACGCCACGTCAACGTCACCAAAGACTGCAATGATGTCGTGACAGATGTCATACAGGAACTGTGTGAGAATATTCAAGCTGCATGGGATGGATTATCAAAAGACACCATTAGGAACCTCTACAACTCCATGCTGAGATGTCTGGTATGTTGCGTTTGCAAACATGGCGGCCTGACGCCATACTGAGACACCCTACTTGTGAATGTGTAGTTCAATGAATATTGCCCATATCAGTCTAAATTTATCATCATTTATTGTTCCTGGTAACCTTCATCTTCCTTCCTTTGTAATCTGACACTTCCTTCTGGGTGCAACTATTCTTTAGATGATGAGTGTATGTAATATATATCAGATATTATATCATATTAGAGGTATGAAATAGGCTTTGAGCTTAAAAATCCTACTTCTGTAGATAGCTTACTAGGTAGATAGATACAGTCACGTTGTCATTGACTTTGTGTTTTACAGTGTAGCGAATGACACCATGGATAGGGATCAGGGAATGTTTCAATGGACAACTAGCAAATGACCGCTTTCATATGGCACTGATCTCCTAAATTTGTTTCCATATGACAATGAGTACTCACAAAAAAAGAGATACGATGCACACATTACTCCTCTTAGGGTTCCACAGGGCCTAGAACAAAATAACACAATCGCTTTTAGGAGCGATAATATACTATTCTGCTAATATAATCTGTAGTGAGGGATTAATACACTCTTGCATCAAAGAATTGGTCAGTTCAGCCAGACTTGGTGGATGCCTTCCCTGGCACAATTCTGAGGAGAATTTCCTGTAGACTGGGATTTTAGCCACTGCTGGTAGACCCGTATGACAATAGCCCCATCATTCTCGTGCAGCACCATCTGCTGGAGCCTGAAGTTACTACCACCTTAAACACACAAGGTGACTGCCTAGGCAAGCTAGGCTTGAGAACATGACTCACTGGAAATCTGCCATCCAACCACAGCACATTTAGTCTTGTTCATGTCTGCCATATTGTTTGCTGCAAAATCATGTCAATCAGTGGCAGAGGCCGACGTGGTTATGGTTATTCTGTTGAGGGGCAAGGCATGGATATGCAAATGGATATGTAAACTTTCAGACTCACAGCATTCGCTTGTATTCACACAGATGACGGACAAAAACACTGGGAGATTTATTCAGATCTAAAGCAAGAGTGGTTTTACTCCTCTCTCTCACAGATAAATGCTTTAGGTGCTGAATATCACATAGTGACCATTGAATTTTGCTGCAATCATTGACCATTTGTGACCATCTGCTTGGACCCATTTTCCACACATGGAATGAGACATTCACTGCATTGTACCACCTGTTCTTAATCTATGAATCCCGTCACTCACACCCCGCAGGTATTTATAGCCCCATTATATCCATCTGCAGGAGCATGAGGTTACTACCACCTTTAACACACAAGGTGACTCCATTTTTGTCTGGTGAGTTTATTACTGTGTCTTGTTAGTGTTGGTGAGGTCTGGTGTGCATTAGCCACAGTTCTAAGCTTGATTTCATTTCTCGTTTCATGTTTCTGATTTTCTTGTGGCCCTGATGATTGTGAACTGTTTGTTTTTGGAACATGAATAAGGATGTTAATCCAGTCTGCCTCAGTTCGGTTTTGTTATTGTCTAATTTTCAGAAATGCTCTAATAAATGTTTGTACATCCCACTACATCTGGCTCTTCATTGTCACTCAGGGATTAATGTTTTCTTTCCTGGACAAGTCTGCGTCGGGTCATCAACTCATTATGGAGCTGTTGTGCTGAATCAGGTTAGGGCAGAGGACATAACGAAGCTTTCAGTGCTTTGTTTGGCCAGGAACACAGATTTACACCTACGATTTAAAGGGTCATTATACACAGTCAAGTGTAACTGCTGTGTGCAGCACTGACAGTAGCTAGACGGGCTGGGAGTGACTCACTAAGGTCCTGGTAGGTTGTCACAGGTATCTGGAGCCATGCTGACTGCAGTGCATCCCACAGCTGATGGAGGGTGCTTTGGGGGATCCATAGAGCGAACACAACGATTGAGCTGGTCCCACAAATGCTCAATTGGGATCAAGCCTGGGGAATTAAGGGGTCAGGGTAGTACTTGGAAGTCTTGGTCATGGTCTTCCAACCAGTGTCGGACATTTCTAGCTGTGTGACATGTTCTAACTGTCTTGCTGAAGGATTCCATCCGCCCAAGGGAAGACACTCAGCATGTATGGGTGTACGTGATCTGCAAGGATAGATTGATATCCAAATTGGTTGTAAGGGCCTTCCACATGTATGAGTGACTGAAAACGTGACTTCCTTTATGAGCTATGCATTGCCTGCGTCGAAAGTAGGAAGTGGTCATAATAATGTGACTCGACTGTGTAACTATACTATGGGCTATTCGAGACCATTACTGTTCACAATACAAATGCAACAGCCCTGTACCTATGGAAGAGATAGGCTTCACCTTTAACCCAACCCAAGCACACCACACTCTGACCTCTGAGACAACAATAGTACCTTGAATAGTAACATGTAACTTGAAAATGAATGTAATTGACTTTTAGAGCTGGCTGAACTTTACCACATGACTTAACATCCCTTGTTCCTTACCGATCATCACATGCAGGCCCTAATCATCCTAGGGGTGTCATGCCACTAGGTGGCCCCACTGAGCAGTTCTGACAAAATCTATCATAGTCCTGTTTCCCCCCAGAGGACTGCCACAGAGCAAGTATTATGTGGTGGTGGATCATTCTCATCACTGCAGTGACACTGAGTCCTAGATGTACAGTCAGAGACGACAGCTCATCTGCTGAGTTTGTGTTGGTCATCCTCTAGTTCTTCATCAGTGGTCACAGGACACGGCCCACTGGACGCTGTTGACTGGATAGGTTTGGTTGGTGGACTATTCTCAGTGCAGCAATGACACTGAGGTGTTGTTTCTTAGAGTGATTAGGCTGAATCAGAATATTACACTCATCATCAAAAGAGTAGTTGCACCCAGAAGGAATCAACGACAGGAATGAAACTTGGTTGGTAGGTCTGACATCATGAGATGTGCGAATGATTCAAGTTTCATGCTCAGCTGCAAGCAAGGACAGGCGTTATCACTGTACCTGACTGACCCAACAGCCATGATTGTGGACAATCAGCGAGCAGTGATTCCCTGAGTCTTCCTGTTAGTGCCAGAACCATTGGCAGATGGCTGAACAACACAGGACTACATGCGTGCAGACCGTTACTACAACTGCCCTTAACACCACATCAGCACCACCAAAGACTGCAATGGTCGACATGGAGTGACTCAGAATGGCAGCAGGTCATCTTCAGTGACGAGTCCCGCTTTTGTCTTGGTGGATATGACCAATGAATCCATGTGTGGAGGCACCGTGGTCAGCGCCAAGATGAACAGTTTGTTGTCATGCGTCACACGTCCAGAAGGCCTGGTGTCACTCCACCTCCACCCCTACCGCACAGTCTGCAGGAACTGTGTGAGAATATTCAAGCTGCATGGGATGGATTATCACAGGACACCATTAGGAACCTCTACAACTCCATGCTGAGACGTCTGGCATGTTGTGTTAGCAAACATGACGCCATACTGAGAGACATGCTTCTGTATGTGTAGCTCAATAATACTGTCCATATCAGTCTAAATGTATCATCATTTATTGTTCCTGGTAACCTTTATCTTCCTTCCCAATAGCACTGCAATCCCACACTTCCTTCTGGGTGCAGCTATTCTTTGGATGAAAAGTATATTTTGGAAACCAAATGGATAGAGATAATTTAGATACATTTAGATAACCTGATTTACAACTTCGTCTGAACATTCAAAATCATTTTCCAAAGGAAAAAATAAATGCTGCCCAGCACCACGGTCACCGGGGGCCTGAACCAAGCCGTCTTACACAAACCTTAATTGTACCGTGTTTCACCTCCATGATTATTAAAACTGATTATTAAAAGACGAAAAAAGCTGCTCCTGGGTACTTAATGCGAATGCCGTCTCTTATGTTCCGGAGGCCACGCTGGATAAAAGCATGTATACACATCAATGTAAATGCAAATCAGTTCAAAAGTATACATGGAAATGCAAATGGCCTATTACACAAACACTGAGGTTGATAACCTAATCTTCATGATTAGCCCTAATGCAAATGAAAACCTATACGTGTGAGCTTATATAACCATGTTTCTCCAGCCGCTGAGTGCTTTGAGTGCCTGCTCCCAGAACAAATGATTTCAAAGCCCTTCGCTGAAAAGCTGGTGGAGATGTTTGTGCACTTGCCGCCCTAAAGGAACAGCTCAAAGCTGTTTATTCCGAATGCAAATTCCATTGACTGACAACTGAATAAGCATCCGAAGTCGAGGTGAGTGAGGGAGAGACGGAAGTGAGGGGAAGAGGGAGGTACAGAGAAAGAGAGAGGGCTGAGGGAGTGGGTGTGAGAAGGTGGGTGTGAGTCAGAGCGCGGACGCGCACGCTGCCTGCTTCGCTCCGAGTCCTGTGTTTCTCCCACATTATTACCGCTGAGGTGTGTGACAGTGCAGTGCAGGTGTTAGCTCTCCGCATGGTCGGCCGCCTAATCAGACTTGGCCTTGTTGGCTCCTGTGGGTCAAAATCAGCAGCTTGAAAGCCTCAGCTGACGCAGTTACAAATCAGGCTCTGCAATACGTAGGTAAAAGCTTACCCTGTCCTCCTCCACAGTGCCGTCCTATAATTCCACTCATTTATTCAACACTGACACTGCTATAAAACATAACTATATGCACTCATCCGAAGAACAGTTCCACAAATAGTTACACCCAGAAAGAATGAAACTTGGTGGGTAAGTTTGACATCATGAGACATGCAAATGACTCAAGTTTCACGCTCGGCTGCACGTGTGCCGAAAGCAAAGACAGGCCTTATCGCTGTATCTGACTAACTATGGTCATCCTGTTGTACATGCTTTCCATCGTGATTCTGGTAGCATCCTTTGGAAGTGAAGTATGCCTCAGAGAAGAGTTCAAAAGCAATTTGAGCAGCTGGAAGAGTTGGAGGGGGGTCGCTTCAGGAAGCAGGATGGTCTTGTCAACATATTGCATGCCATACCGGTCATGCAGATTACTACCTACGTTGTTGGTGGCAGTGGATAGAAGAAAGCACACATCAGCGACATGAAGGATCTGGGAGACCTACAAAAACCACACAGAGGGAAAACCAATGGATTGTCCGACATGTGTGGAGTGACCCAATAGCCACGATTGCAGACATTCAGCGAGCAGTGATGCCCTCCATGAGTCATCCTCTTAGTGCTAGCACCATTGGCAGACGGCTGCACGATGCAGGACTACATGCATGCTGACTGTTATGATGACTGCCCTTAACACCACGTCAACGTCGCCAAAGACTGCAATGGTGTCATGTTAGACTGTCATGGAGACTGTTAATTGCAGCGGCTCATCTTCAGTGACGAGTCCCGCTTTTGTCTTGGTGGAGACAACCACCCAACGACCTGGTGTCACGCCACCTCCACCCCTTCCTCAAAATCTGCAGGAACTGTGTGAGAATATTCAAGCTGCATGGGATGGATTATCACAGGACACCATTAGGAACCTCTACACCGAGACGTCTGGCATGTTGTGTTAGCGGACATGGTGGCCCAAAGCCATACTGAGAGACACTACTTCTGTATGTGTAGCTCAATAAATATAGCCCATATCAGTCTAAATTTATCATCATTCATAGTTCCTGGTAACCTTTATCTTCCTTCCCAATAGCACTGCAATCAGACACTTCCTACTGGGTGCAGCTATTCTTTAGATGAGGAGTGCAACTTCAGCATGAATGAGCTGGCCCAAAAAAACACCACAAAATCAATGTTATTGCAGTTTAGTTCCCATATATGGATTGTATGGACTATAGAATGAACATTTATAAACATTTACAGAATTCATATTTCTAAAAAGCAAGTAAAACTTTAGTTTTTCCATGATATTTTGTCTCTATTCATTGCTTTCTACAAAGTCACTGAAACATGCGTTTCAGAATGTGGATGTCCCTGAACGTTAAGGAGTCAATTATGTAGCCAGAATGCCCTTCATTTATTTACATTCTGGGCCATTAAGTACAACGGTGGCATGCACAGGCTTTGGAGAGGGCAGGGGCTGAGACACAGGGCCCCACCACCACATAAACATCAACCCTGAATCCAGTGCTGTTCAGACATGCATGCAACATTCTGCATACAGTGGAATTCACTATTTGATCAGGACCCTTTGTGTGCTAAAGGCCATCCCACTGACCCCCTGCAATTATACCAGCTGACATGTCATTCAACACAGTGCTGCTCACCGCCTCCTTCAGCCAGGGTTTAGGGCTGGTTCATTGGTAGGGCCATTCAAGATTCAAGAGTTTAATTGTCATATGCACAGTAAAACAGGTGGTTCCACTGTACAATGACGTTCTTACTTTCCTGATGGCCTGTGGAAAGAAACTTTTGGTCAGTATTGTTGTCCTGGACTGGACTTCACACTCTACCTGATGGTAGTAGTGTGAAGAGGCTGTGTTGGCAGGCTATTTGTGGTCCCTGATGGAATGCTGAGTGCCCTCTTGATGAACCCGTAGTCAGGGAAAGGCTGTTCCGTTAATGTATTGTGCAGTCTTCAACACATGCTGAAGAGCCTTCCTGTCCTGTGCAGTGTCCATACCAGACTGTGATTGAGCTGGTAGGGACACTTTAGATTGTACACCTGTAGAAGTTGTTGGGAATTTTGGCTGGCATGTCAAATCTCCCTAGCCTCCCTCAGGTGGTATAATCTGTGGTGGTACTTCTTCATGATTTGTTGTGTGATGTGAGACCAGGTGAGATCCTCTATGATGTGGACACCAAGGAATTTGATGGCTTTTACCCTCTCCAACTCTGTCTCACCTATGTAGAGTGGTGTGTGCAGCTCCAGCCCTCCTTCTTGGGTCAACAATCATTTTCTTGGCCTTGTGTGCATTTAGGGAAGATCTGATACCTCCCCTCCTATGCATTCTCTCATTCCCACCAGTGATCAGCACTATGACCGTAGTACCATCAGCAAACTTGATGATGCTGGTGTTGTTCTGGGAGGTGACATAAAGAGTCGTACATAAAGAGTGTGTATAGCAAGGGAGTCCCTGTGCTTACAGTTCTTGTACTGGATGTGCGGTTGCCAATTCTGACTGACTCCGATCTGTCTGTTAGAAAGTTCAGCACCCGGTCACAAGGGAGGGTGTCAGTCTGAGGGTGAGAAGCCTTTCAGAGAGTTGGGACCGTGTTGAATGCTGAGTTATAGTAAACAGCATTCTGACATAAGTGTCCTTACCATCCAGTTGTGTGAGGCCTGTGTGAATGGCAGTGCTGACTGTGTTGTGGGTGGACGGGTTCTTGCGGTACGTAAACTGCAGAGGGTCCAACATGTCTGGAACGGCCTCTTGGGTGTGGGTCATGACTGTCCTTCATCACTACTGGAGTGAGTGCAATGGGATGATAATCATTTAGGCAGGTCACAGTGCTTGTTATTGGGAGGGGCACAATGGTGGTGGGCTTGAAGCTGATGGGCACAGAAGCTTCAGACTTTAACAGGACTGAGGAAAGGTCTGTGGAGATGCTGCCATTGTAGCTGGCCTTGAAAGTACATTATATGTGGCTCCTGTTCCCTAGGGCAGTGTTTCCCAGCACACCTGATTCAACTTATCGGCTCAATACCTAGGGTTGCACAGACTAGTGCATTAGTCAACTTCACTGCTTACCAAACTTCATGTTGAGTGGTCACTGAACACGTGAGCATGATATCAGCAACATGGATGCCTCGGAGAAGACAGCAGTTGAGGAGCCTGCCAATTTCAGGGTCCATATCCCCAGTTTGCTAGCAATGCAATCCCTGTTGGAAAGAGCACATTACACTCTACTAAACTGTGGAACTTGGCTTTGTCCTAACATTTCTCTGTCATTTCTCAGTCAATGCTTCAAATATCAGATATTGAACATCATTATCTCTGGTGTCCCTACAGTATAAGACTACTGTATAAAGTCCTGTGTCCTTTGAGAGGGAACAAAATGGCCCACAATCTTGTAAAGTTTGAAATTAGCTAGTCCTATTTTTGCCAAGTTACAGCGCTATACATTTCTCTGAGTGTTCAGATGTCCATCACTGGTAAATGTCTCAGCAAGCCCAGATACCAATTTGTGAGATTCCAGGGTTTGTATTTCTGGTTCCCTGAAGATGCAAGAAATGCAATTCAGGTCTCTTTGGAATAGAGCACATCATGCTCTACTGACCTGTGGAGCTTGGCTTCGTCATGTATTCATCACACATAAACACTCTGAGCATTAGGTTTACCAGGAAAGCTCTGGCCAAACTTAGGTATGATACCATCTAGAAATCCCTGCCCTAAGTCTTCCCCTATTGATGGGCAAGCTTTAAAGCCTCTCCAAATGTTTCATATGCCTTTATCCTTGCTTTGGACTCTTCTTTTCAGCTCACTCCAAAGGTTTTCAATGAGGTGTATGCTGGGATTGTGACAGCCTCTGCAAAAGCTCATTGTTCTGTTAGGAGAGTCAGCCATGATCCTCTTTTAGCTTTCGGGCAGAGGCAGCCAGATTTTGATCTAAAACCCCCTGCTATCTGATAAGGCACATGATTTCATGTGTCCTAGCGAGTTTTGCAGTGCCAGAAAGATATTATCTCACCTTAGAACCCAGTTCCAATCAAAGTTCCAGGGATGTCTGGAAAACTGCAGGTGTGTACATTCGGTTTGATGACAGCAGAGGCCTTCTTCCAAATTAGAAGGCCTGAATGGAACTAAACTCTGCTGGTGTTTAACGGTTCTCCTTGGAGAACAGTTTACCTTTTAAACCATCCATCTCATTTTGTGAGATGACGACATAAAAGTGCATCTTCTTCTAGGCAGGTTCATTACAGCTGAGCATTTTCAGGAGAGAAACATTTTTTTATAGCCATCGTCTGATTTATTAACGTCAAGCAACATTTGTCTCATTTAATTTGTGAGTTCTCTGATCTCCCCGGTGTTGATGGATGACTAAGGCTTTTTGTCCAACATGTCACCCTATATTTATACCAGTGAAAGAGAAAGACATGGATAATCACAGAGTTTCACAGAATCACAGAGTACCACATAGAATGGGTAAAATATACTATACAACAATACAATACTGTAAACAAAAGATTATACTAAAATATATTCACTCATCGACAATAAAAATAGCTACACGTGGACGTGTTGGATTGCAATGCTATTGGGAAGGAAGATAAAGGTTACCAGGAACAATAAATGATGATAAATAGACTGATATGGGTCATATTTATTGACCTACACAGACAGAAGTAGTGTCTCTCAGTAGGTCATCGGCCCACCATGTTGGTGTGACATGTGACAACAAACCGTTCATCTTGGTGCTGACCACGGTGCTGACCACAGTGCAGCCACACTCAGATTCATTGGTTGGGACTCGTCACTGAAGATGACCCGCTGCCATTCTGAGTCACTCCATGACAGTCTGGTATGACACCACTGCAGTCTTTGGTGATATTGATGTGGTGTTAAGGGCAGTCATCGTAACATCACTGCCACTGAATGTCCGCAATCGTGGCTGTTGGGTCAGTCAGGTAAGGCCCGTCCTTGCTTACTTCACATGCAGAACCAAGCGTGAAACTTTTGCATGTCTCACAATGTTAAACCTACCCATCGAGTTTCATTGCTGTCTGTTAATTCCTTTTGGGTGCAACTATTTGTGCAACTACTCTCTTGGATGAGTGTGGATAGGTTGTGCTGTGTCCCCACAGCCTGAGAGAAAGACAGGTTTTGAATGTGTAGTAAGTGCTCTGGTCTTCTGTAGTAAGATGGATTTATTGCACCTCACCACCCACTGTGGGTAAAACAGAAAAAATTCTTGAGGCAGTGATGTGCTTTACCAACTGCTCAAATGCCTTTCGTTCTTAACTTGTCTGTACACTTCCCTCGTTCCTTGTTCTAATGATCTTTTAAAACATCAAAGAACAAAAAAAAGGCGAATTGATTTAGAACAAGATAAAGTCTGCTGGTGCTAAACGTCATCACTGAAGAAGGCAGTATTGATTTGGTATCTTCATTAGTACGTTCTGAAAAGTCAAAGTTGCGAGCTGTAGCACTGCAGTAAAAGAGGGTAACCGGGCAACAGGGTGAATCTTAGTGATCGCTGTGTTAAAGGCTCAGCTCTGGGGTGTAGAGCCAATGTCATTGGCAGAATGTCTCAGTTTTAATTACTCTTGCGATGGCCTTGATAACTGCTGGGGAGGCAGGGGAGTAAATACTGTAGATGATATACATTGGGTGTTTCGTCACTTAGAGCAGGAATGCTCCATCCTGATCTTGGACATCTACCACCCTGGAAAGTTTGGATCCAATATAGTTGGCTCTAATATTCAGATGCCCCTGAAGACCTTCAGTACCTGGACTGGTACTACACTGCAGGGTGGTAGAGCTCCAGATTTAGGATTAGGCACCCCTTATGAGGTTTACCTCCAATAATAACAAAAACATGCTGTATTTCAATATTAATCACACTCAGCGTCAACAGAATGGTTGCACAAATAGCTGCACCCAGATGGAAACAACTGACAGGAATGAAACTTGGTGGGGAAGTTTGACATTCTGAGACATGCAAATGATTCAAGTTTCACACTCAGCCGCACATGCAATGTAAGCAAGGACAGGCCTTATCGCTGTACCTGACTGACCCAACAGACGCAACTGTGGTCATTCAGTAAGCAGCAATGCCCTCCATGAGTCATCCTGTTAGTGACAGCACCATTGGCAGACGGCTGCATGACGCACGACTACATGCACACAGAGTGTTTCGATGACTGTCCCTAACACCACATCAACATCACCAAAGACTGCAGTGGTGTCATACCAGACTGACTTTCATGGAGTGACTCAGAATGGCAGCGGACACCTTCAGTGACAAGTCCTGCTTTTGTTTTGGTGGAGACGACCAACAAATCTATTTGTGGAGGCACCGTGGTCAGCACCAAGATGTCCAGAAGATCTGGTGTCACTCCACCTCCACCCCTACCACGAAATCTGCAGGAACTGTGTGAGACTATTCAAGCTGCACGGGATGGATTATCACAGGACACCATTAGGAACCTCCACAACTCCATGTTGAGACGTCTGGCATGTTGCATGTTAGCAAACATGTTGGCCGGACGCCATACTGAGAGACAGTACTTCTGTATAAATAAATATCATCCACATCAGTCTAGATTTATCATCATTTATTGTTCCTGGTAACCTTTATATTCACTCCCAATAGCATTGCAATCCCACACTTCCTTCTGGGCACGCTATTCTTTTGACGAGGACTGTATTTCTCCCCATAGGTCATTGGATAACGCAGAGGAATTCTGTTAAAGAGTGCAGACTCTAAATATCACATTTGTTTTGTCATTGCTTGATATAAAACCAGTCAGAATTATATCAGAAAAATAAAAAGCCAGAAATATTAATGTACACTATATGGTCAAAAGTATGTAGACACCTCTCCTAAGTATTTTTTTAGGAGTTTTAGACACCTATTGTTAATAGTTGTATAGAATCAACCCTTCCACGTGCAGTCTCCATAGACAAACAATGGCAGTAGAATTGGTCGTTTTTTTAAGAGCTCAGTGACTTTAAATGTGGCACTGTCATAGGATAACACCTTTGCCAAGTCAGTTCATGAAATTTCTGTTCCACTTGATCTCACACACTCAGTGGAAATGTCTAGGCTCAGCCACAAAGTAGTAGACCATGTAAACTCACAGAGCGATGCCACTCACAGAGCGAGTTCCAAAACTGCCTCTGGAAGCAACATCAGCACACAATAACTGTGCATTTAAAGCTTCATGAAATGGTTTTCCATGACTGAACAGCTGCACACAAGCCTAAGACCATATGTGCAATGCAGACTGTCAGCTAGAGCAATGTAATCCAGAGGTTCTCAATCTTTTCACCCCAAGGCCCACCTGATAATAACTACAAAGCACAGCGGCCCACCAGAACACCATAATCAACTTTCATAAATACAACTTCTTTAAGAAACTTGGTTAAACAAATTCTGATATGTCCAAATTCAAACAAGGGAGCTGTGAAAGGGCCCCAAGAAACCTCTCCATTAGTGGCTAGTCGGGAGTTATGTTTAATTAGTCTCAGCGTGCTAAATATAATTGTTAGTGCTATTGAAAAATAGAGTTAAATAGAACTAATGTATTAACTGTACTATTTTGAGACACCACTAAGATCCACTTAGATATACTTAAGTACATGTTAAAGTACATTTCTAGTACATTAATATATGTCACGGGTCTCCCTGACACCGCCGATATCCCGGACTCCATTCCCCAGAGTGTGCTACCTGATGACGTCACAGCCACATGTCCCCAGTCATCCAATCAGTCACGGTCTAGGTCGCCTGAGTTTTCATTTACCTGTCGTCATTTACACACCTGTATATAAGCCCCTCTCACAGACACACACACGCGTTGTGAAGTTTTGCCAAACACTGTTTGCAATTCCGAGCGTTGTCCCTGTGACTTACCAATCGATTTTCCTGGTTCTGACTTCCCTTTGTCTCTGACTTTCTCTCTCTCGATTCCCCCTTTGGCTCTGTCTGCTCTTTTCTCGCTGGTTCTGACTCTCCTTCTGTTTTCTGACCATTCTCTTGGATTTCCCTTTGGATTCAGTTGCTGGCTTGTTTGATCTCCTGGCTTTGACCTCTGCAAGTCTCTTATTCTGGACCCGGCATTGCCCTGTTTATATGCGTGCTTGTTATTTGCTGTTGTGCTCAGCTTCCTGTTTGGTAAATAAAACCCCTCTGGCGTTTAGCTCTGCTCGCGTCGTGCCAAGTTCTTTTTGCCTGACAATATATTTACTTAGTATACTTATATTAAGCACACCAAAGTACTACTATATATATATATATATATATATATATATTCATTTTTCATATTAATGCCTAATGTGTCTTGGGGTGTTTCAGACAATGTGAAATGGCTTATTTTCTGTTCTATTTATTTATGTGTTTTGTTTAGAGTTCTATGGGCTTGTAATGATGCTTGTGCTTATATCCAGGCAAAAGTTTAGATACAACTACTCATAGAAGGTTCTCCTTATGTTTAGCTTAATGCTTTACTGTAGATTAAAAGTGAAGACATCAAACCTCCAAAATGGAACTTCACAGGAGGATAAAACAGCTTTCTTAACCTGCAGTGGACGTTGATATAACAAGATTTATTTCTATGCAGTTTTGGACCAATTCTATTGGTCTGTCCATCATGAATATTCACTACATTGAAAGGGGAACTAAAGCTTTTAAACTGTGCAAAATATATATTAGATGTGGAGATATGGCAGAAATATAATACTGTGATACATCAGGAGTATATATGCTATATCAGGATATGTATTGCTTCAGACATCTCATCAGTTGGAAGTGTAAGCCTGTAGAGTCTTTAAGATATCCATTTAGCTGAGTGTGTCTAAACTTTTGATGGTACTGTATATTAAACAAGTAAATGAAAGTATCATGAGAGATTTTACGATGTCCCTTCTGTCTGTAGCTCATTTGCCTCATAAACCTGCCTACCGCCCCTTCATTTCTAATGGAGAATGGGAGCAGGAGTTCAGCCGACACCACTGCCCAGACAAGTTTCAGCGTTCATAATTTGAGTGCAAATTCAAGGGCAAAACTGGTGCACCTGGGGAAGGTCACTGCAGTGACTAAGTCCAAAGTGAAAGTTCAAAGAGGACCTGAATGATTTGAGGCTGAGGCTGATGGAAGGGTCAGGAGACGTGTACATAAAGTGGACCATGAACCATGAAGCTAGTGGCTCGATAGCCCACAGTGTTCTAGCTCATCTTGTGTCAAATTAAGGAGATGGCCATATGGTACTGTTTACTAGTCTGGGTCAGTCTGTTGCTTGATTGGTTCGCAGGGTCTTATGGTAAATAACTTCATCTGTCTTGTGACTGGCTTCTCCAAGCCCACTGGATCAGAGAACACTATACTGTATTCCGAGTGTCAGGGTTGCAGGATGCTGGTATGACCAAGTTTCCATGTATGATGCAGCTCCTGATTCAGGACATTCCAAGACATTCCATAACCCATGCAATGAACATAAACAAGGTCATCAGTTTTTGTCCTTCTGTATCAGGGGTGGTTGCACTTTGTTACTGAAACGTTACTTATAGGCAGTGTTTGGAGGGTTGCTTTTAAAGCATATCCCACTACAGAATGCAAAATGCATGCCCTAAATTGTCATTTGTAATGGAATTTTTCACATATTCTAAATACTTTGGAATGCTTCTACAGTTTCTTAGATTTTAAGACAGTATGAATGTAGCAATCACATCCTGCTTACCTAAGAAGAACATTCTGGTGCGTTCTCCTAATGTAGCTACTAGCTGTACGTATTAAGAGTCTTCCTGAATGTGTATAACATTGGCTGTAAAGGTGTAAAGATTATATCAGTAGGAGTAAAGGAGTAAAGACTGAAACCTTCATGCGAGCCATGTTGTATCTAAGGCTGGACATATCAACAGGTGCAAGCATGCATATAGTTAAACTGTGTGCAACATTTAGTAATGTGAACCATTTTCTGGGCCAGCCCTACACATGAATGCCAGTAGCATATATTGTGGCTTATATTGTCTGTAATCTTGGAACTACATACTACATAATGCTACTGCGTTGAATCTGACGTTAGCTAATGCTAGCTAATGCGAACTGACAATCTCCTTTATGCTAATTTGACATCTGGCATTAGTTAGCATATAGGAGACTGTCAATTGACAATTCGACTATGTAGGCAGCTACCTGCAAGTACAAAGAGTTAGGATAGCCAAGCTAAGCTATCCAATAAGCTGCTAATGACTTTAGCCGGACCAAAAACTTCTACTTCAGGATGCTACTTTAGGTTAGACGTGGAGTCTTTGGACGCTGACTTGGTGGGTATATGGGGTGTGCAATAGGTTGTCTGCACTCATATCCCTCATTGCTGTCATGGGTAAAAGGGGCAATACATGCTGATTGTCTTCCCTGGAGTGGATGGGATCATCCAGCAAGACAATGTGACATGTGACACACAGCTAGAAATGTCCAACATGACCAAGCTTTCAAGTACTACCCTGGCCCCCTAATTCTCCAGATTTGAACCCAATTGAGCATCTGCGGGACCACCTTGATTGTCATGGATCCTTCCCCATGCACGCTCCAACAGCTGTAGGATGCACCACAGTCAATATGGCTACCTGTGACAATCTCCCAGGACCTTATTGAGTCACTCCCAGCCTGTCTAGCTGCTGTCTGTGCTGAACACGGCGGTTACTCTGGATATTAGCTGGTGGTCATAATAATGAGACTCTGCTGTGTATAATGTTTAGCTCCATAATATTAAGTCAAATTGAATCTACTAGGTTAATGACATTCTGTTAGATAAAGTATTGACTCAAATAAACTGCTTAAGGCTAAAACATGTATCTACCATTCATTTGTAAAATGTTTTGTTCTGCCCAGAATTTAGTGGTAGCCGCCCAAAATATTCCCCACTACGACACCAATTTATGGTGTGAAAATCTTTGGTTTATTCTGCTAAAGTCTTTGTGTATAAAATGCATCTAAAGAGCTGCCAGTTAAACATCTTTGGCTGCTGTTTCTTAGCCAGTTTACGTTCTCCTGAACCGAACTATGTTCTAGTTGTGGAAAGCAGGTAGCTAATAAGCTACCAGGCTGGTTCAATAGGTGAAACAGGCTCAAATTCAGGGCTGTCCAGTGGAATGACACGTATTGAATAAATATATGCCTGTTACACACTTCACATGCCTGTGTTAAGGCTAGAATTGGCATCAAATGTGATTATACAACACTGCTAACTTGGCGCTATCAACACTACAAATTCCCATAGGGTCCCAAAGCATGACTGGACAATGCAGAGCTGCTACTAAAGCAAATCCCCAGGGTTTTGCGTTAAACATTGCATTTTGATGACATACAGTTTTACTTGGTACAGCATACATTAAACCAAGGAGTTCATTAATTGACTGCAATTTGCTTTATTTAACATTCTGTTAGATCCATGGTATCACATTAGGAGTTTGAGGGATACCGCATACAGCATGGACTTGTGGTGAACATCTCCTGCTTTCACCTTCTTCATCTCTATGTGTAGTTACAATTTTTCCAAGTTTTAAGACCCCGTCCACTTCTGAATATGAAGCTTTTGCAACTGCAGCATCTCTGCAAACATCATTTTGGATTGTGTGTACTTTTCAATAATGCTGCAATGTATTACAATACCAGAGCTATAATTTATTTTATTTTCCATGTTTCTATTACACATTATGATGACAATGATCTGTGGTGTATTTGTTTAGAGGAAAAGCATCACACAGAACTGGCTTGTAACACATTTACTCGTTCACTCGTTTGCTCATTCACTCACCTTTAGCAAGCCAAGAATTCTGAACACGAGGGCATCATTTACATAGACAAATACAATAAGTACAATATACACTCACCATCAAAAGAATAGTTGCACCCAGAAGGAAGTGTGGGATTGCAGTGCTGTTGGGAAGGAAGATAAAGGTTACCAGGAACAATGAATGATGATAAATTTAGACTGGTAATTAGGTAATACGTATTAAGCTACACACACAGAAGTAGTATCTCTCAGTATGGTGTTGGGCGGCCATGTTTGATAACGCAACATTCCAGACGTCTCAGCATGGAGTTGTAGAGGTTCCTGATGGTGTCCTGCGATAATCCATCCCATGTGGCTTGAATTTCTGTTACAGTGATGTTTGAATTTACTATTTGTCATTGTTAAAACATTACATACTTTATAGTATCAGTGTTAATATTGGTTTCTGAATATTGGTATTACTTGGTATCGGATCGAAAGGAAAATCAGTGGTATCGCCCATCTCTAGTTTCCTCCCACGGAAATGATATTGGAGATGCTAAATTGCCCCCTAGGTGTGAGTGTCTGAGTGAATGTGTACATCTGGATGTCTACCCTGCCACAAACTGCTCAGCCTGTCCGGGGTGTTTCTTGCCTTCCGCCCAGTGAGTGCTTGGATAAACTCCAGCAACCCCGCGACCCAGAAGAATAAGCAGCTTAGAAGACAAATAAAGGAATGCTTAAATGTAGCTGCTTTTTTGCAGTTTGCTGATTTATCCACCCTAGCACGCCTACCAAACCTGGTCATTTCAACTTGGGTGGAGCATTATATCATCACATAACATTAAAACCAGCACCTTGTATCTACACTTAAGGTCCTTTTTATCAGCTCCATCAGCTCCACTTACCATACAAATGCATTGTGTGGCTCTACAATTACTGACTGTAATTCATCTGTTTCTCTGCATCTTTTTTATATCACTTTACCCTGTTCTTTAACAATCAGCACCCCCAGCAGGACCACCACAGAGCAGCCATTATGTGGGTGGTGGATCATTTTTCACACTGCAGTGACACTGCCATGGTGGAAGTGTGTTAGTGTGTGTTGTGCTGCAACAAGTGGATCAGACACAGCAGTCAGGGGCAGGAATCCAAATAACCACATTCTGAAATTACTGCTGTTCATTCTATTACATATTTTATTATCCTCATGCTCAGACTGTGCTCTCCCACAACTAAACTCAGTCTTTCTTTAACCTCTGAGCGCTGCTCAGCATGCATGCTGCTCAAAATAACTCCTGGACATACTTATCCGCTCGTGTTGTTATGCGAAGAGGTAAAACGTAATTACAAACTGTCTCTCAGTGCCAAAGAACGGGGTTTGTGGAGGTGAGAATATGGGGGAGCTCATGTGAAAATTGGACAGGGAGGCACAACGAAAGCAGCAGAGAGAGCCCACTGATATGTAGGGCAATTAACATTGTTGTAACAACCAAGAAATGGCCTCTTGTGGTCTAACGGAAGTCCTGAACGCTTGTAGCTCACAACATGCCTTAAAATAAAGGTGCCTTCTGGAGAGTGGAGAGTTCTGTGTAGTGATGCCATTGATGAACTACACTCAACGTATACCAGACATCTCGGTAAGGAGTTGTAGAGGTTCCTAATGGTGTCCTGTGATAATCCATCCCATGCAGCTTGAATATTCTCACACAGTTCCTGCAGGTTTTGCGGTAGAGGTGGAGTAACACCAGACCTTCTGGACAAGTGACACGTGACAACAAACCGTTCATCTTGGCGCTGACCACACGGATTCGTTGGTCGTCTCCACCGAGACAAAAGTGGGACTCGTCACTGAAGATGATCTGCTGCCGTTCTGAGTCACTCCATGACAGTCTGGCACAACGCCATTGCAGACTTTGGCGACATTGACGTGGTGTTAAGGGTCGTTGTCGAAACGGTCTGTGTGCATATAGTCTTGTGTTGTGCAGCCATCTGCCAATGAAGTTGGCGCTAACAGGATGACTCATGGAGGGCATCACTGCTTGTTGAATGTCTGCAACGGTGGCTGTTGGGTCACTCCGTGCATGTCGGACAATCCTTCGGTTTTCCCTCTCTGTGGTTTGTGTAGGTCTCTCAGATCCTTCATGTTGCTGGTGTGTGCCTTCTTCTATCCACTGCCACCAACAGTGTGCTATGGTAATATCCACACAACCGATATGGCATGCAACATGTCAATAAGACCATCCCACTTCCTGGAGCTCTATGATGCAACCCCTCTGATGTTTCTTTTCTTGCTTGCACCGAAGGGTAGAATCAGGAGACTGAAGGCTGAAGATGGTGGAGTAGTTTACTTCAAGTCGATCGCAGTTGACTCACAGCTCTGTCTTGTCTGAAGACAGGCAAGGTTTTTATAGATCATTTCACCACCCCCTTAATGTACAAAGAGGATGTATCCTTGTATGGTTTTACCAGATGGTCAACTCTCCTCCAAAAGGTGTTTGACCTATAATCTGTAGAACCCTGATGACAACATTTTCCCAGGGACTCCGACTCCATCGTAAATGCATAAAATGCAAGTTCTGTCCTGGGCACGCAGCCGTTCCCCACATGGTAAACTTATACACAGTTATATGCATACACATTTATACACAAACATTGATATCCAACACCTCTCAAACTCTTCCAACTGCTCAAAGAGTCAGAATGAAAAGCATCCGCAACAGGACGACCTTATATATCCACAGACTGTCATGGAGTGACTCAGAATGGCAGCAGGTCATCTTCAGTGATGAGTCCCGCTTTTGTCTTGGTGGAGACGACCAACAAATCCGTGTGTGGAGGCAGCAAAGCAAGTATCAAGATTACCAATTAGTTGTCATGCGTCACGCGTCCAGAAGGCCTGATGTCACTCCGCCTCCACCCCTACTGCAAAATCTGCAGGAACCGTGTGAGAATATTCAAGCTGCATGGGATGGATTATCACAGGACACCATTAGGAACCTCTACAACTCCATTGTGAGATGTCTGGCATGTTGTGTTAACGGGCTAACACCATACTGAGAGACACTACTTGTGTATGTGTAGCTCAATAAATATTACCCATATCAGTCTAAATTTATCATCATTTATTGTTGTATCTGTAATATTTTATTGTATCTTCCTTCTCAATAGCACTGCAATCCCACACTTCCTTCTGGGTGCAGCTATTCTCTTGATGATGAATGTATTTCATCAGTGTTGCTGAAGGAAAGAAACACATAGGGCAAAAACTGGAGCACCTAAGAGACCTTTGGTAATGTATATGAGGTGTTGAGTGTGAAGAACCTTTCAAAGTCTAAAGAGCATCCAGACAAAACTTTTCAAGAACTGTACAACCAGTTCCAAATCAAGAACCATTCAGGAACCCTTATTTTTAAGACTGTATCTTCTGCTCACATCCGCAAACAGTGTCTTTGTTCAGGAGGACCAGCTAAAGCTCACTTGTGACTTTATGCGGTGTTGTGGCAGTTGCGCTGCTGGACTGGAGAGTACAGAACTCTCCTTTGATCCTCCAGGCTGGAAGAAGGAGAGCAGACAGAGAAAAGAGAGGGTGGGAGGAATACAGAATGGAGACCGAGCGAGGCGGGGGGTGGGGAGTAAGATGCTGTGTGTAGCTTTGTTGCATGAGAGGACATCACACACTGAATGTTGTGAAGAGGATGCAACTGTAATAAGAGGAGCTAAGTAGCTGCATCGGGTGCACATTGATTGCAGTGACATTTAGTCCTGAAAGGTCAGACATATTATTTTATCAACAGGAGAAAGAGTACAAAGTGAATATAGAGTTCTGTGCAAAACTCTATTTCCCACTCAAAACAGCTATTAGGTTTATGTTATCTAATGCTATTCATTTTCCATGAATTATCTTTATTAACAGAATGTGAAGAAACCGCAGTTTTGATGGTTTGACTGTGTTTTGTGTTGAAGGGGTATCTACTAATAGCTCCATCGTGTGTCGTAATGCCACTTTGTACCCTGTGAGGCAATAAAGTGTTGTGCACTGTAGCATCACATAGAATTAGTTAGTGATGCACGACCCCAGCTTTTCTGAAATTGACTCTAATTCATGACTCCTGAGTTTCGATTAGCTAGAATCAAATCCATCTTATTTCACATACTGAGGGGTGAAGAAACAAGTATATGATAGCTTATGATTACTGCAGTCAGAACTGGAACAATTTTCAGATTTCAAATTTTCTTTTTAATTATTTGATGTAATCTTTGTTGCTTTTTTAAGAGGCTGAAATTAGCTTCGAGTTTGCCAACTGGTAATTAAACTCACTACTTAAACTCAGACTCAAACTCAGCCAGAATGTTTATTCGCCCGACTGCAGTGAAAAAAAAAAAAACACAGAATCAACAGAACTGAGGAGTCGATTCCCATAATTTCAGTTCCTAATATCCAGTCATTGGCCAAAAAATCCCAGACTTGCTGGAATCGAAGAATTGGTTCTTCTGGAATCTACTCCCCATCACTAGAATCAGTCCATGAAATAAGTGGATGAAGAAATTGCCCCACTGCCCCAATGATGTATTCAAACCTCTTGTTGGTCACGTTGAAGGTCCCGCTCCAGGTTAGACCAAAATAAATCCTAAAACAATGAGAAAGAAAGTTATTGAAAGGGTTACAAAGCCATTTCTAAGACTCTGGAACTCTAATCACTAATCACATCAAAAGTCATTATCTCTTTTTAAGGAGAAAACATGTAACATCTGATGTAAAACATTAGCAAATAAAAACATTACACCAGCAGTAACACATGGTGGGGTCATGGCGTGCAGATGCTTTGCTGCTTCAGGAGCCTGGGCAGCAAACAGACAGATCCATGAATTCTGGAGCGGTTAATCTGAGAACACCGGCCGCTTCTTTGTTTGAAAAGTGGATTGTTAGATCTAATCTCACCAGAATTTTACTTCATTTTGGAATATTTTAGTTACACATCTACAAATTGGACCTTCAATTAATCTGGATCTCAATAAAACATACTTCCGATTGTATCCCAGTGTTTCTGAACCTTGGTCCTGGAGGCACCCTGCTCTGCTTAGTGTGCTCACATGTAATTTATACGCTCCGCCATCTTGTTTGTACTGTTCACTACCATTGTGCAGCGCCCTCTGTTGACGTTGATGATGTATCCTTTGGCGTTCTTTGACTCTGATAAAAACCGGTGCAGGCGCAGAGTGGTTCCCTGAATAGCCCCAAGGTTCTAAGAAGCCTGAATGGATTTTCTTCAAGAATCAGGGTTCTTTTGGTGGAAAGGGGCTCTCAGTCATCAGCAGGCATCCACCGACAAGACCCTTTCACTCACAGCTCCAGTTTCCTCCTCTGTCATTGACTTTTAATCACCAGTCATTAGTGACAGTGACGGTGACAGCACAGCCACGCCAAGTCTTTCTCACCTTACTCACATAATCACATGGTGGAAAAGTTATGCGCTACTTTGGCAGTTAGCATGCCGTGTTGCTAATGACAGAGAGAGGCTGGAAAGATATTTAAAGCCATTCATGGTGGTGTTAAAAGCGCAAGTCTGGCGAGGCTTCCTTCTCTAAACTACTGAAGCACTTCTCCAACTCAAAAGCATGCATTCAGCCCTATTGAGGGCTGGAAAGCATGCATCTGTATGGGCCTCGCCAGTGAGAAAAGTGAAATGTGGTGGTGGTGAGGGGAGTGGGGGTCCTTGAGTTTCAGAGTCTTACAGTGCTCAGATAAATAAGAAATACTGCTATAAATACAGCAGATGCGTTTCTGTAGAATTTTAATCGACACACAGCTAAATAGGGCGCGGATGAAAAGGTGCAAGCCGTGTGGGTGCCACATGGGGGATTTAGCAGCATCCTTAAGACGTAGGCTTACAGAATGGAAGCCACGAATGTGACAAGTTCATGTTCTAAAATTATAACAGCGGCGCCTGCTGCGATTACAACCATGACCTTCCATTTGGACGGATCACATCATCACAAACGGTGTTTCTCCTGTGCTCTTTCCCTTTTTGTTGACATGGCCACTAGCGTTAGCTTTCCTTCTCCCATCCGCTCCACCTTTCCGATGCCCCTCCCCCCCAAAAAGAGCTCGAATTTTCAACCTGTTTCCTGGTTCTGGTGGTGTCAAGGAGGATTAGGGTGGCTACTTTTATAACCCCAAAAAAGAGGACATCCCACCCCCAAAAGGAGGACATCTTCAAGGGGGTGGGGGGGTCACGATACCAGAACAGAATTAAAACCATAACCTAAACTATATAACTCATAAATGATGCTTTACTCACCTAATTGGGTGGAATGGGTGACATTCGAGAGTCAGGTGGGAGCTTACAAATTGACTAGCATTTAGAGGGCTCTTCTGCGGTTAGCCGGTAAGTGAGCCCTGATGTCACATGGCCTTGTTAAACCAATGAAATGCAAGGCATGTCTTTTCACATGGACGTGTGCCAATGGCTCACATAATATTGCGAGTGAACATTTTAAATAGTTCATCCCGAAAAGAGGACTAACAGGCGTCCGTCCAGGGACTGCACCGGACGGAGGACTGGGAGTTGAAAAACCGGACTGTCCGGCCTAAAACCGGATGTGTGGCCACCCTAAGGAGGATCCAGGGTTAAGCTCGGCATGCCTGTGTTTTCTGGGTATGTGTTTGTGACCGTGCCAGCCCCGTCAAGACTCTCTCTCTCTCTCTCTGACAATTTTAGCACCTCCGCTAATGCTCCACACCTCCGGCACTGTTTGCTAAGAAAAAGCAAACTTTCCTCTTTAAATGTCAAGTCAAATCAATATTATATTATGAGTTATAATTTGAAACGGAGTGAGTTTCTTAGTGCTCTGAAAAGGCCAGGGTGAAGGGGCTTTTGTACGTGTATGAATACTTTCGAATACCACGGTGCTGAACGGTGTTGTAGCCCCCCTCCAGCTAGAGGTACAGAGAGAGAGAGAGAGAGAGAGAGAGAGAAGGGAAAAAAGAGAGCTTGGGCCGTCTCAGATCTCATGCAACAACCTGAAATATTTCTGGCATTTCTCCAAGAAAATGTAGACCTATTCCCCGAACATCTGACACAGGTCTCAGAAGTTGTTACAGCAGCATCAGCTCCATCAGCTATTGACCGCACTGCTTAGTTTCCCATGGACTTTGTCACTGTGTACCCACCAGCCGCTTCAATAGGTACACGTCCTTGTTTCTGCATTCATTGTCCATTTCCAGTTTTACGATTACAGACTGTAGTCCATCCGCTTCTCTGCATACTTTGTTGGCCCCCTTTTACCCTGGTCTACAATGGCCAGGACCACCACAGAGCAGGTATTATGTGGGAGGTGGATCATTCTCAGCACTACAGTGACACTCACGTGGTGCTGGTGTGAGTGGATCAGACACAGCAGTGCTGCTGGAGTGTTTAAACACTGTGTCCACTCACTGTCCACTTCATTAGACATACCTACCTTGCTGGTCCACCTTGTAGATGTACAGTCAAGGATGATAGCTCACCTGCTGCTGCACAGTTTGTGTCCTTCATCAGTGGTCACAGGACGCTGCCCACAGGACGCTGCACACAGGACACTGTTGACTGGACAGTTTTGCTTGGTGGACTGTTCTCAGTCCAGCAGTGACACTGAGGTGTTTAAACACTCCAGCAGCACTGCTGTGTCTGATCCACTCACACCAGCACAACACACACTAACACACCACCACCATGTCAGTGTCACTGTAGTGCTGAGAATGATCCACCACCCACATAATACCTGCTCTGTGGTGGTCCTGTGGGGGTCCTTACCATTGAAAAGCATGGTAAACGGGGGATAACAAAGCATACAGAGAAACAGATGGACTACAGTCTGTTTTTGTAGAGCTACAAAGTGCTCCTATATGGTAAGTGGAGCTGATAAAATGGACAGTGGGTGTGCAGTGCAGGATTCGCCACTGCACACTGAGCGTCCTTAAGTTACGACAACAAAGCATTCATTATGCATTAATATTTATGTCAACCTACTGCAGTGACTGTATTATATCACGTAGATAGGCTTTATCCAATCCCTCTGCATTGTGTATTCACAAGGACACTCTAATATTCTAGTTCTCATTTGCGGTTATTACACCTTGGAGATGTGCGCCATAAACTTTAATAACAGCTGGCATGGCCGTAATTAAACCCCAATTCTCCAGTGGCATTTTGAGCCACAAAACAGCCAGTGGATTTCACTTATTATAGGGGCAGCATTGTCCGTCATACTGGGCTGGTTCTCTGCTGGTCACTTGGCATCTGACTGATCTGCTTCCCGACCATCAAAGAGACTTCACTTTTTGTCAGATTCCAACACTGCACAGCAGCCATTCACTTGTGATATTTCAATTTTAATGAATATTTCATCACTGGGTGTTCAAACTGGCCCCTGCTTAATTAACCAACAGTTTTCATTCGCTTGGACCCCTTTAGGATAGTATGTTTAACCCTTTAATGTTTAATAACCCATATATGTCATTTCAAATGAGAAGATGAAGAATTTTTTTTTTCTCTGAGCAGCGATGATAAGTTTTAATCATATGCTCATCGTCAAAAGAATAGCGGAACAAAGAAGGAATCCCAGAAGGAATCAACCGACAGGAATTCAACTTGGTGGGTAGGTTTGACATTGTGACACATACAAATGATTCAAGTTTCAGCAATGCATGTGACGTGTACCTGACTGATCCAACAGCCACATTTGTGGACAAATATGGGCGAGCAGTGATGCCCTCCATAAGTCATCCTGTTAGTGCCAGCATCAGGACTACATGCAGACTGCCACGGCGACTGTCCTTAACACCACGTTAATGTCACCAAAGACTGCAATAGTGTTGTGCCACAATGTCATGGAGTGGCCCGCATTTGTCTTGGTGGAGGCTACCAACGAATCCATCTGTGGAGGCATCGCGGTCAGCGTCAAGACGAATGGTTTGTTGTCATGCGCCACACATCCAGAAGGCCTGGTGTCACTCCACCTCTACCCCTACCGCACAATCTGCAGGAACTGTGTGAGAATATTCAAGCTGCATGGGATGGATTATCACAGGACACCATTAGGAACATCAGTGTTGCCACCTTGAAATGTTCATCCATAAATATAAGTAAATAACATTTCATTGTTTTAGGCCACTGTGATGAACTGGCAGCCTGTCCAGGGTCTTTCTTGCCTATTGCCCAGTGAGAGCCGGGATAGGCTTTAGCACCAACCGCGACCCAGAAGGATAAGCGGCTGATCTTAGAGATCTACCACTCTGGAGAGTTCAGCTTCAACACACCTGGCTCTAATATTCAGGTGCATCTTCAATGCCTAGATCAGGTGTGATAGACTATGAGTAGAGCTAAACACTGCAGGGCTGCAGGGACTGTGTACCATTCTTTTGGACCGTTCAAAACAAGTTTTGTGGCTAAATATAACAACAACAACAATAATAATAATAATAATAATAATAATAATAAAACCTTACCATGATATCTTATCTGTTTTCTGCATCTCGGGGATGACAAAACTCTGTCAGCGTGGAGAAGGGCATGTTGTGGGATCACACCACTTTTGTCATATACTACCCCCTCCTGGGCTTGCGCGGTACTGCACATGACTTTTGACATGTATTAGCTCCTCCCTGGCTCCACTGCTCGCACCTGCAGCTGATCACGGGCTCAGTAAGACTGCTTCTTATACCCCTTTGTTTGGTGTGTTAGTTGTGAAGTCTCTGTAGTCTAACGTGAGCTCTTAGTTGTGTTTCTGTAGGTTTGTCTTACCTGTGTTTCTCGCTCTTGGATATGTCTCTGTTGTTGCCTGCCTGTTATCTGGACTGTGAATATTGGAAGGACCCCAAATGAAGCCACTCAGTCTTGCAACCTGTTTCAACCCCTTCATTATAACCTTGTGATGAGAGGAGAGAGTAAACATGTTTTGCTGAATAAGGGAATACGTGAGAGAGTGAGTGGGTTCATAAGCTATTAGTGAGTGAGTAAGGGAATGAGTGAGTGAATAAGGGAATAAGTGAGATAGTGAGTGAGTAAGGGAATAAGTGAGTGAATAAGGGAATACATGGGAGAGTGAGTAAGGGAATAAGTGAGTGAATAAGGGAATAAGTGAGTAAACAAGGGAATGGGTGAGAGAGTGAGTGAGTGCATAAGATAATAGTGAGTAAGGAAATGAGTGAGTGAATAAGTGAGAGTGAGTGAATAAGGAAATACATGACAGAGTGAGTAAGGGAATACGTGAGTGAATAAGGGAATACATGACAGAGTGAGTAAGGCAATAAGTGAGTGAATAAGAGAATGTGTGAGTGAATAAGTGAGTGAATAAGGGAATACATGAGAGAGTGAACAAGGGAATACATGAGAGAGTGAGTAAGGGAATAAGTGAGTGAACAAGGGAATGGGTGAGAGAGTGAGTGGGTGCATAAGATAATTAGTGAGTAAGGAAATGAGTGAGTCAATAAGTAAGACAGTGAGTGAATAAGGAAATACATGGGAGAGTGAGTAAGGGAATAAGTGAGTGAATAAGGGAATTAGTGAGTGAGTGAGTTGTTTTACAGGTTGTTTCTGGAATGTCAAGTTGAAGGTGTTTAAGAGCGCATTTCCTGTGGAGCACTCTGGGAGCTGGAGCTCCTGGAGGAGGTGGATCTAGGCTAGCACTACCGCTGCTCTCTACGTCTGCTCCCTCTAAGTCTGGGAGGAAATGAGCTAGTAAGGGAATGAGTGAGAGAGTGAGTGAATCAAGCCATTCATCTTGGCGCTGATGGGATGGATTATCACAGTACGTCTGGCATATTGCATTAGCAAACGTGGCTGTCCAACAGCCACTACTTCCGTGTAGCTCAATAAATATTGCCCATATCAGTCTAAATGTATCATCATTTATTGTTCCTGGTAACCTTTATCTTCCTTCCCAATAGCACTGCAATCCCACACTTCCTTCTGGCTGCAGTTATTCCTTTAAGATGAGTGTATTAAATCTATTTTTTTGGTCACTGGAATAATCATTTGTATTTAAATAAACAAAATCAAAATGTGATTGTAATAAAACTACGAAAGTTACATGTAATCAAAACATTCAATTAAGTACTGTGAAATGTTCATCCGTACGTATAAGTAAATAACATTCCATTGGTTTAGATCACTGTGCTGGACAGGCGGCCTGTCCGGGGTGTTTCTTGCCTTCCGCCCAATCAGAACTGGGATAGGCAATCCGACACTTCTTTCTGGGTGCAACTGTTTTGTTGACGATGTGTGTATTTTCAGAACTGGCAGTTTATCTAAGAGAGAGGAGATTGCTTGATTTCACTACCTACCTAATTGATCTGTGCCTGTTGTAAGTACATGGATATAGAATTTAGGTCAGATTAGCTCTGCGCTAAACACAAACTACAAAGAAAGACGAATCAATTTGACCAAGTAGCCATTTTTGATATTAGTTATAATATCGGCAGGCTAATATAGCCATGAACAGGTGATTTACGAAGCAAGAGGCCTGGCATCAACAGTGAAAAGACTGCCCTCTAATGTTAGCTCAGTGTATTACAATACTTAGATTAGATGTAAACCAGCAGGAATCTCAGCATTACACTCATGATTATATTTTGTGTGATACAGTGTAAAATGCTGGTTCTCACTCAATCAGAATCTCAGTTATTTAATTAAATAAATAAATAAATAAATAAAAACAAGAATGCAAACAGCATTAGCCAAAAGGTCAGCACCTCATTATTTTGGGCCTATTTAAACTATCTACTCCATCAATACGCCAGGGATTATTTTGGTTATATATTCTGTGTGTATGACCAAGAACCATATGGAAGGAAATTAGGTAAGTATACATTATCCCAGAAAAGGAATTCCTCACTGTTCTTTGCTGCTAAGGAATATCGGACAGATCCATGATGTGCAATGCTACAAAAGAAGAGTTTGGAAGAATGTGGACCAGCTCAAATTACACACTTCACAAAAACTAACATTTGAAGTGACAATTGGTATTTTAGGACTAGTGAATTATCCACTGACATCATTATCGATCTCCAATGGATAATCCACACCATATCCACAACCTCAGTACTCACTCTGCACTTCACTGGAACTTGAAATCTTGCACATATAGACTGACCTATACATGTATATTTTCTGTGTCGTATAATCTGGAATATATATACCGATATTTAATCTCCCGTACGCCTTGCATCTTTCTTACCTACCTCAGACTCACTATATATAGAAATCTGGACACACCTTTTATTTCATTAATTTATATACTATTATAAGAGCTATATATTTGTAAAAAATGGTGCAATATTGATGTATATTGATGTGTACATACTTTGTGTTTAATGTGCATATTATTTGTATTTAGGTACTGCAAGGGACTATGGTAACTAAGGTTTTCACTCTCCTTCACACCCGTGTTAAATGTAATGTGACAAACTTGATTTAAATTGTTTAGTATCATTTGTGATTTAATAGCTGCAGTATTTAAAAAATGTATCAACATGTGGATTATGAAGTAAATATAAATAAAGGATTTTTAAAATGGCACATTGTACTGTTACATTAAATTCCCTTGGCTGTACAAGCATGTGCTAATTGTCACCAGTTGTATTTTGCAAAGCAGGATTTCTCCATTAGCCAGGTAATTTAAGTCAAGTTTGTTCAACAAAATAAGGGTTAAGGGATGTTCCTATTGGGCAGGCCTCATTGTGGGCTTGAAGCAGCTGAATTAACTTGTGGTTCTGGACGCCTGGTTATCAGCACAGTTTGGGAATTAACAGATTAGTTGAATCCGGTGTTTGCACAAGGAAATGACCAAACTGTGCTAGATACTGGACCTACAGTTCCAGGCTCCTAGCTTGAATGATCCAGTTCACTGAGAGATGCAAATTTATGAAATACCCAGTGGAATTTCTTTACAGTGGTGAATATGGGAACCAGTGGGGTATTCCACAAAGCAGGATTTTTCAGTTAGCCAGATTACTTAAACCCAAAGTAAAGCTTGTCCAATTTCTAAAGTGCTGAGGGACTTTCCCATTGGACAGTCTTTGTCTTTAGGTTTATCTGGCTAACTGAGAAATCCTGCTTTGTGCAATATGCCCCCCAGGTCACAATATCTACAACACATTTATAGCCATTTTATGCATAATCCAAACCCGCCAGTGAACCTACAGGTGTCTTTTGATATGTACTATTTATGATAGTAAAATAGTGGAAAATCTGAAAAACATTTTAGAGGGACTATTTTACGTTACAATGCTGTGCATGTATCCCTCCGCCATAAATGGATTCATTAAGTTATTAACCAAACTATTTAGGCCCAAATTATCACAAAACTACCATAAAACAATGTCTCGGCAGCATATTCATAATCATTTAGTGTAATAACTTTATGTGAGGGAGCTTTTAGAGTCATTAAACTCCTCAGGCGGTCGGTTCTCTGACTCATGCTCTCTAAAACGAGTCATTTGACGCCAAACCGCTCTGAATGACTTTGTTTACCTCCTAACCGTTTAATGATGCAGGAACTTTGAAAAATCGGTGGAGTTTCCCTTTAAGCCTCAAATCAGGACCGTCCAATACCAGAAGCGCTAAAGAATATTCCTAGTGGACAATCCCCAGTTTGGGTTTAAGGTAACCCTGCTTCAGTTCCTCCTCAGGATACCACAGACAGTCATTTCAGTCCTGGAGCATCCAGCAGGGACGTTCTGACTGGACAGTTCTGACTCAAGTTATCCAGCTAACTGGGAAATCCTGCCTTAGGAAATACCCTACAGAATTCAGTTCCAAAGTTCCAGAGTTGTACAATATAAGCAAAGCCAATGAACACCTCTAGCTGACGGTCTTCACTTCTGGTTTAAATAATCCAGTTTAGTGACTAATCGGGCTTTGTTAAACCCAGCTCCACACACTGACCCATTTCACTGCTCCTCTGCTGGCGTAAACACGGCGGAGGCGTCGCGCGACGGCGCGGACCAATCCGCGCGCTCCTTCTCGTGGAACAGCCAATAGCGTCGCGCGTTGTTCTCGTGGACCGAAAAATCTCCGAGCCGCCATGATGCTTGTTTGCTTTGGGTGAGAAAGAGCAGCGGATACAAAGTGGAGCAGAAACAAAGGAGACGCGCACTCAGCTTCGTCAACTGGTAATGCGCTTACAGGTAAACTGAGCAGGCGGCCAGAACCGCATCCACTTGGTTTTGCTATGAGGGCAACAGTCCGCTCTTTTTAGTAGAAACGGGTTTTTGATACGTACCGCTCGTCTTTAGTTTGTAAAAGACAAGAAATTGCACGTTAGCCTGTGAGCTAGGTAGCGGCTAACTGGCTAACTCGCCAAATCTTAACAATGGGATGTTGGCTTCTCAATAAGCTGCATGAGTGCTGAGTATATTTAGCTTCTAGTCTGCTCTTTTGTGTGTTCGCGTACAAATGCTTTAGTTTCTGTCGTATCTCGGGCTTACAACGTTAATATTCACTAATAGCCGAGGTGAAGCCAGGATTCATTATGTAAGTTGATTGCTGTGGTCTGTTAGTGCGCGACTGAGCTAGGCTAGCGACTTGTGTTTATTTACCTACCTAGCCGGCCAGTTAGCTACCTTCACTAACTAACCTAACGATACCTAGAAAGCTAGCAAGCTAGCCAACGATAACAGCGTTCAGCCGTGAGTCATTGGCTTTATGCGAGCTAACAAGCTAGCTAACGTTACTTTGCGGCTGGACCCTCATCATAAAGCCACAATGTGTTTTGCAGTAGATATTCGCTTATCGCCTCGTTCCTTTTTGAAAGTATAAACGGTAGCTAAATAGAAACAAACATCACTGAGGTAACAGACGTTCACGCGTCTGGGTGTTTTTCAGGTAGTTGTTTGGGATACAGCTAGCTATCTGTTGATTGGGATTTTAGCATAAACTCGTTGATTATATTGATTTCGTCTCAAAAAAGAAAGTCAAATAAGTCATAATGCAGCTTCGTGGCTGGTGAACTGGCTTTGGTGTAAGCTACACGCTGTCTCGTAATTTGCATTGACTGCTTGTGTGTGAGGCAGTTAGCTAGCTAGTGGTAAGTGGTAGCTAAGTGCTGTACACACGAGGTGTTGTATGTTGTGATTAGCTTGGTAACTCCAGAGGTAGCTGTTGGAAAAGTAGTGATAAATTGCTTACAAGCAACTCAGATCTGGCCTGTTTGCTAGCTGTTGCTTTATTAATTGTGCTCATGTTCAGTTTTTTTTTGTAAATTCATGGTGTGAGCCACCTTGTAGGCACTTTCATTGACCAGAATCATGGTCTTCCCTGAAGCATGGTGAACACCACCTAGCAGGTTCATCCATGTGTTCAGAATTCATCAGCCTAACAAGGACATTATCCTCAACTAGCGGTCTGTTCAATGGTCACCACATGTTTTCTGTGTCCTGATCCTGGTTCTGTGTGTCTTCATGAGCTACAGATTGGACACCATGTCTTTTTAAGGAGCACAAACTGCCTAGCTTGGCTTAGATTGAGTGTATCCAATTTGTTTCTAGGTCTCTTACCTAAGAGCCTCCTGCATTTGATCTACACATCTCAGAATTGCCGCTAGGCGTTTATTTTAGAATGCTAGATTACCTGCTGTTATCGCACTGTGCTGCTTTTAAGCTGTGTTCTTGTCCAGCAAGGCTGAATAGCTGTCATTTTCAGCTTTTTGAATCGACCGGTGGAAATAACTCTCACTTATTTCAGTATTACAGGGATGCCCAAGGAAAAATATGATCCGCCTGACCCAAGGCGGATGTACACTATAATGTCGAGCGAGGAGGCGGCCAGTGGGAAGAAGTCATACTGGGCCGAGCTGGAGATCAGTGGTAACGTTGGGGTTTTAACTAAAAGACATGTTGTGCTGAGCTGTGGATGTATGAATTTTGTAGCTTATAAGGGTTTGTTTCCATCTGGGGGTAGGGGGGTGGGGGTGACGATATGGCTTAGACTTGTTTTATCTGTTTAGTTGCTCTTAAGCCGAATGCTTGCTTTTGATTTAGTTGACCAAGTAGTTATGAAGTGAACCTTTTTTGTGTGAAGTGTCTTAAAATGTGATTGTCTCTATGTCTTTGTTTTTTTGCATTTAGGCAAAGTTAGGAGTCTAAGCACGGCGTTGTGGTCTCTCACCCACCTGACTGCTCTGCACATCAGCGATAACTCCCTCTCACGCATCCCACCCGACATTGCCAAACTACACAATCTGGTGTACCTGGACCTCTCGTCCAATAAGATCAGGAGCCTGCCCGCCGAGCTAGGCAACATGGTATCTCTCAGGTCAGCATCTGGCAACGTTTTGTGGCTATTTTTACACAACACAAGGAGTGAGGGAGTAAACCTGTTCTCAAAAGCATGGACACGCATTAAATGCTTCTCTGAACTGTTGGCCGTTAGCTTGGCAGATGAGCTCGCCTACTAGCCAAGGTTATTAACTCCAGTATACACATGATGATATGACTCATTCCGGATAGCCCCAGAGCCTTGCTAATTAGTTTCCCTTTTGTTTGGAGGGGATGTTAATGACTGCCCCCCTGTGCTCACTAATATCAGTGCTGTTCTCTCATGTGTCTGCCATAGGGCTTTATTTCGATGGATCAATTCCATTAATGTCACCGGTTGTAATGGATATCCACCTCTCTGCTGCTTGATTACTGCAGCACTGGCTGATTATAAATCATTTTCTGTGAAGAATTGAACAGGCACAGTGTTCTGTACCAAATGGTCTGGATACAGTCCAGTGTTAAGTGTGTTGTACTGCACCATTTATACAATC